>CAJNIZ010003028.1:8770-24560 GCA_905231905.1 Symbiodinium pilosum | reverse complement strand
ATCTACTTAACGGGGACTCTAGGGTTGTTTTAAGTTCGAATCCCAGGGTTGACCTCGAACTTTCGAAGCCCTGAACCATGAAGGTGTGCTCTGACAGCAGTACAAGACGGGTTTAGGGTTAAGGATATAAGGTTTGGGGTTCAGGGTTTTGGGGTTCCGGGTTTAGGGTTCAGGGTTCAGGGTTTAGGGTTCAGGGTTTAGGGTTCAGGGCTTAGGGTTTAGAACCCTTTTTTCTCTACATACTACTTGGGATGTCCTGGTGAACTTCACCTCTCAATTTCTAGGAGCTGAGCATTTACTAAGATTATGGTCATAGATTCCTTGTAGAATTGCGGTGTAGGGTACTCCTAAATAGACCTTGACATGATATTTGATATTGTTTATAGGCTTCCGTACATTGCAAAACACCTGTCATCATCCTTATGCATTCTACCATTGTTCATTTCGTGCGCCCGGTCTTTTTCTGCTTGACTCTCCACACCCTGGAAATCAATTGAGCTATAGTCTAAACTCCTAGTATGCCCCTTAATAACCCCTAATAGTCCCCTATATAAGCCCCTATATAACTCCTTTTTAACCTGAAGCCGGGAGTTTCTTTGAGCCAGCTTGTGGGTCACTCCGATGTCTTGGTGCGCATCGGAACGTTAAACCCTAAACCTTACACCCTAGGGGTCTGCAGGTTTAGGGTGTTGGGATTCAGGGTTTTGGATTTAGGGTTTAGGGTCTAGGGCTTAGGGTTTAGGATTTAGGGTTTAGGGTACTTTAAGGGTGGCGTCCAGGGATCAAGGTTAGCAGCTGGACATTTCAAGGTTGTGGGAGTAGAAGTACCCACCTGGCTTACATCTTGGTCTCGAGATATCCTGGCAAGAGCCCTTTTGTGGCACCCGGGGTCTTCAAATCACATGAGCTAGAGTCTGGATTCCTTGAAAGGGGGTTATATAGGGGATTATTTGGCGAGGATTCTAGGGGCTATTAAGGGGGATACTAGGAGTTTAGCCCCTAAACCCTAAACCCCAACCTTAACCATTAAACCCTAAATCCTGATAATAGAGGTTATCAGGCAGGATACTAGGAGTTTAGACTATAGCTCATATTTTGTTTTTGCGTGCTGGAGGCCCAAACTCTTGTCATGTGCTACCCTAAACCTTACACCCTAAACCCTAAACCCTCCATTCTTTCCCCAGCATGTTGGACAAAGATCTTACAAAGATTAGTCTACTTTGGATGTTGCGGCTGTCGCCTTTCATGTGAGCTACCGTCTAAACTCCTTAAAGGGGGCTGTATAGGCGATTATATAGGGACTCTTGTAGGGCTTATTAAGGGGGATACTAGGAGTCTAGACCCTAAACCCAAACCCTAAACCTTAATCTTGAATCCTAAGCCCTAAACCTCATACTAGGGGCTCTTAGGGGGGATACTAGGAGTTTAGACTATAGCTCATGTAGCTTTTACAACACCTTCATAGGTCCCCTAAACCCCAAACCTTAAACCCAAGCCCTAAACCCTGACCTTTATTTCCGGCCACCACAGCCCTGATTCAAGGTCACAGAGGCTGCAAGCACGCTCTGGCTAAGAGGGTTCTAATGTGGTCCCCAAACAGGGAGTCCTAGAATACAGTAGGAACCGGTTTAGGGTTTAGGGTTTAGGGCCAATAGACCATGATTATAGTCTACTTTCCTAATTTCCTACCACTTTGGGTTAAAGTAGCCCATATTAGGGGTAACCGGGCTTTCTAGGAATAGGCTAGGAATAGAATAGGAGCCTGGTAGGTATTCCTACTATCTAGTCCTAAACCTTAAAACCCTAATGCTCATGAGCGCCGACAGAAGCGGCAGCAAAGAAGGGGCTTCGCAGCCAGATTGATGGACCATACATGGCTATCGTGCTGGCAGACAGTCAGCAGGTTTTATTGGACGTTGGGCCATGAAGCTGCTTGCTCTGCTAGCTCCTAAGCTGTTATCAAGGCGGCGAGGAATACGCCAATGCATCTTTGCATCGCTTGACCAGCATGGCGGCCTGCTCCTTGTCACGACTGAACGACGTTTCTGAGCCTTTCTTTATGGAAGAGCGAGGCAATGTCCAGGTTGTGAAGGGTTGGCGGCGGAGCTGCTACTGCTGCTAGATGGAGGTCGGCTCTGCTAGCAGTGGAAAGTTGTACTTGATGCTCCAGAGAGACTGGTCAAGGGGGGATTCCCACTAATAGTAGTATCCCAATATAAACCCCCATAAAGCCTAAACCCTGAGCCCTAAAAGCCCTAAGCCCTAAACCCTAAAAACTCTAAAAACCTTAAACCCCAAAAGCCCTAACCCTAAAACCACTAAAACCACAAACCCTAAAAACCCTAAAACCCTAAACCCTAAGAGTCCTTTGAAGCTAGGCCCAGGCCAGCTAGAAGCAAGAGGATAGCCAAAACCCTAGATTCCCTGCACGCCACGTGCGGTGGATAAGGCTTTAGGGTTTAGGGCTAAGAGGGGGAGTGTCCTACTAAGAAGTGGTTATACATATGGTTCTATGGGAAGGGCTTACAGTTGGGTAGCAAGTCCTCAGTTTAGAGCAAGTCATTAATCTGAAGTAAGGTGTTTTGGATACCTTCCCAGACATTTGCAATAACAATTTGGGGAGATAGCGATGAGTTGGCTTAAAAAGCTATGTAGGAATATGTGAAAGCCTTGCATACCCTACGCTGTGGAGGCTTTGGGGTAAGTTGCTCAAAATTGTCCCCAACCCTATCAGGAATCGCAAGAGTCGCTGATCGTCCCAAATATCCCTGTGGTGCCCAGGGTCACTAACCCTGTTTATGATCAATACTACCCCAGCTCTAGTCTGTTACTGCGTGGGGGGGGGGGGGGNNCGGGTAGTACCCAAATTATTGTATTCATTACAATTAAACCCCAAACCCTAATCCTCACAAGCCTAAAAATCCTAAACCCTAACGCCGCTTCAACCCTAAAAGCCTTGTTTTCACTTTCCAACTTGCCCGGCTAACTTGCAGGAGCAAGGTCTCGAGTCTGCCAGTGACAGAATCCGCCAGCGACCGAGATCTGGACGTCAGAGCTTTAGTAACAATAAAGTAATGGTAAGTTTAATAGCAATAGTCCTGGTAACTGTAATGGTAATGGTAACAGTCATGGTAATGGTATTATTATTGGCAACAGATCTTTGACGTGAAGCTCAGAACTGAGGGCTTTAGATTGTAGGGTGTTCAGGGTTTTAGGGCGTGTAGGATTCATAGTATTGATAGGGTTCAGGGTTTAGGGTGNNGGTCTAGGGGTTGAGTTTCAGGGTTCTTGTCCCGGAAAGCAAGTAGCCGATAAGTAGCCCATGATTATGATCCACTTTCCCCTAATATCCCACCAATCCGGCTTACGTAGCCAACTCTCCCTATGAACTAAGCTATCTAGGCAGAGTTTAGGATCGACAGGATGCATGTCCGCCAAACTAGTTGGGTACTGCCCTCACCCAATAACACTCTGTAGTAGGGGAATACGAGTGCATATAAGTATATTACAAATGCTATCCAACTGTTACTGCTTGAGGGCAGTATTTACGCGATATCATGCCCTAAGCCCCGAAACCCTAGACCCCTACACCCTGGCCACTAAACCCCTAAACTAAACCCTAAACCCTAAACCTTGTATAATGTTCCATGCGGCTCAGGGCTCCGGGGGTTGTCTAAAGCGCGCCCATTTTGAGAAGTCCTTGTTTTAAATGTGGGTCTCAAGCCAGCAGCCCTCAACTCAAGCCCCAACCCCCCTCTAGGGTTTAGGGGTTAAGGTTAGGGTTTAGGGTTTTAAGGTTGTTCAGGTTTGGGGTTAGGATTTCGGGTTTAGGGTTGTTAAGGTTGAGAGCTTAGGGCATCTAACCCCAAACCCCTCCTCAAAGAGCCGCAGTCTACGGCTCCATGTAATTCATTAGGGGAGGGCCGATGCCTCCCCCTGTAAGCCTTGTGCCTCAAACGGTCGAACTCGAATTTTCTCAAGCACCAATTCCTCTGCTAAACCCTGAGTCTGCAAGCCGCCCAGGAAGCCCGTCGCCCATAGTTATAGTCTACCTTCCCCTTGATTTCCTAGTACTTTGGGTTAAAGTAGCCCATTCTCATGAGTAAGTAACCCTAAGCCCTAAACCCCTAAAGCTTCAACCCTATTTGTTGTAACTAGGTTTTCAAACTCTGTTAAAACCCTGAACCCTACATCCTAAATAGTCGTTTCCATCTTCTTTTGCATTATCTCTACATAATCCCTATAAACCCTGTACTACCCCTACTATATATCCCAACCGTAAACGCGGAAGTCCTCGTGTAACCTGCGGGCCTTGACGCACTGCACAAACAAGCTGGAGGCCTAAACCTCCTAGAAAGCCTAGTTACCCATAATAATGGGCTACTGTAACCCCAAGTAGCACGAAATTAGGGGAAAGTTGCCTATAAGTATGGGTAACTGGCTTTCTAGTTTTTGTTTAGGGGTTTAGGGTTTAGGGGCTTAGGGTTTAGGGGGTAAGGGTTTAGGGGTTCGGGGGTTTGGGTTTAGGGCTGATTTAGGAGTTACCGACCATAATGGGCTTAGGGATTAGCTTCTACGATTTAGGGTTTAGCGCTCAGGATGCAGGGCTTAGGGTTTAGGCTAGTTACTCACAACAATAATGGACTACTTTATCCCAAAATGGTCGGGAATTAGGGGAAAGTAGAATTGGGCTACTGCCGTTTGAGGCACCTTCACCCGCAAACTGGTGGCCTTGAACTCCTGAGGCCCTAAGCCCAAAGTCTTCGCCCCGCAAACCGTGCAAACCTCACTTAGACCTCAAAGTTCTTCAGATTTGTGAACCTACAGTATAGACTCCTATCTGAGACCCTGAAACTCAAGGTCTTTTGGGGTTCGAGGTAGATACCAATCTCCAACGCGCGGGCCCTAAACCCTGGACCCTGAACCCTAAACTCTGAACCCTTTGATACCAATCTCCAAAGTGTGGACCCTAAACCTTAGACCCTCAACCCTGAATCCCAAGCCCTAAAGGTTTGGGGTTTAGGACTAAACCACCCTAAAACCCCTAAACCCTAAACCCTAAAGGTTTGGGGTTTAGGACTAAACCACCCTAAAACCCTAAACCCTAAACCCTAAAACCCCCAATCTCCAAGGCGCGGATGCAATGCAGCAGAAAAAGCGCGTGGGTCTCCACGTGCCCACGGGCGCTGATGCCGCCTGGAGCCCGGAACGCCTGAAAAAAGTCGCTTCTGTAGTATTAAGCCCGAAAGCCAGTAGCCAATAATTATAGTCTGCTTGCTTCATAGCCTGCTTTGCTTCAATTTCCGATCACTTCCGGCTTAATTTTAATAATTATTTGGGGTAATTAGGCTGTCTAGGTGAGGGTCTAGCCACGCCAGTAATGTGTCTTTAGGCCCCACCTACTCAAAAGGTCTCTGATCTTCCAATCCCTCACACAAGCCCTTGCTATCAAGCATGGGATAGATTTTAGTCCGGCCCCTCCCGTGGTAGCAAAAACCTCTAAACGCTACACCGGTAGTTTTCAGGATTAACCCTGAAGCGTAAACCCTAAACCTTAAACCCTAAGCCCTAAAGCTTATACCCATAATCCCTAAACCATATCATCCCAAAACCCTGCATCTATACACTTTGAACTTTCTACCCGATAATCCTTCGGCCCTATTCTCCTTACACCGCAGCCCTACACACTATAAACCCTAAACCCTAAGCCCTCCCTACCATCCCTAAACCCAAACACCACATACTACAAACCCTAAACCCTAAATTATACCCTATACCCTAAACCTTGTAAGGGGGTAAGGGATGTAGGCGGGAGATTCGAGAAGCCTTCTCGGAACCTCACCTAGACAGGCTTAGTTTTGGGGTTTAGGTGGTAGGGGTTAGGGTGTAGGGGTTGATGGTTCAGGGTTTAGGGGTTTAGGGTTAAGCGGTTTAGGTTTAGTGACCCATACTAATGGGCTACTTTAACAATTCGGTAGGAACTTTGGGGAAAGTAGACCATGATTATTGACGAATGGCTTCCCAGGCAAGACCTCAAACCCTTACCTCCTGCTTATCCCTATCCCTCTGTATATATATATATATCCATGTATATGTATATATATATATATATGTATATCTCTCTCTCTCTCTCTCTCCCTCTCTCTCTTCTTGTGGGATATCGGCAGAAACCCTTAACCCCTAAACTCTAAGCCTGAAACCCTAAACCCTAAACCTTAGGGCGGCCTTACAAGGCGTCTAGACGGAGTGTAGGCACGCGAGGTTGTCCAGGACAGTTTCAGGAACTCACTGCTATGGGCAGCTTGAACCCCTAGATCCTAGAGTTTAGGGTTGAGGGCCCTAGGGTTTAGGGTTGAAGGTTTAGGGTGGTGGACCACCCCCACCCAGTAATAGTGACTATAATGGACAATCAGATTATATTAGGGTCCTCTGATATTCCTAGTATACCACTACTACAGGGTGGGGGGTCCTCCCAAGGTTTAGGTTTTACTACATTGCCCCACACCCTATACAGGATCCTCGTTGTGGGGTGCTTCAGTTCGTTGATGTATAGGTCTTCGTATAACCCCCTCCCCAAATCAGAATTCTTTTGGCCCAGCTCACAAGCTCACATGCTTCAATGCTTCCCTTGTCTGAGGTGAAAACTGGCACCAAGCGATCTGCCAAGTATGTGGAGAAAGTCATGATGCTTGCCTTAACTAATCCGTGGAAAACTTCTTCTTGCCTTGAAGGTAACCTAGATGCCCTACAGACACTGCCTGATCATTCGCAGGCACAGTCAACTTCAAAGGAATTTCCAGGTGGGTAGGTTCGCCCATATAAGCCTTACGTAGCCCTTATAAAATCCTAGTGTCCCCATACAAGCCTTATTTTAAGGATATAAGGGCACCCGCCTGGTAAATGCTCACCGGAAAACTCCATTAACAAGTTTGACAGCAGGGGAAGCTTGTCACATGGCACTTTCCGAAAAGTGCTATACAATCCATAGGATGGATCCCTATAAGCCCCGCTTAAATTTCTGCCTAAAAAGCACAGTTACGTAAAATGGACGGGTTACTTCAACCCAAAGTAGTGAAAATTACGGGAAAGTAGGTTATGATTATGGGCTACTGGCTTTCCAGGTGAAACATGCGCATAATGCCCGCATCTTCTGTGGATTGAAAGCTTGTCTCTTGGACCCTAAGGGTCCAAGGACCCAAATAGTTGGGTCTTAGGGCCCAAATACTGTATTAGTACTGGTATCTTGGCTCTAAAGCCTTATGATTTGGGTCCTTGGACCCTCAGGGTCTGAAAGAGGGATATACCTTCATGCCCATCCTGAGTATGCAGGCTACGCCGACGTGGATCCCAACGCCAACTCCCAACCACCCCAAACTCTTCAGCCTCAAGCCCAAAAACTGACCAACAAAAAGCCTCAAAGCCCTAAACCCTAACACCCCAAGCTTGCTAAACAACTGCACCGAGGATAGCCACCGACAGGCGGAAAGTTGAACAGCAGGCTTGCGGGTCGGGTCTGCCATGGCGTTTTTTCATAGTTTGTTTTAAGGCTTCGGGTTTATAGGGTTGAGGGTTTAGGGACGAATTTCTACGTGGTCGACACTTATAGACCCTCCACCTACCCTCTGCTAGGAAATATAAGTACCCCCTACTAGGGGCCATGTATCCCCAATTCAGGATTTCGATGTTTTCTCCGGGTCCCTTTAGCAAGGTATGGCGTTGGGTGGTCGAGATTGGGCCCCTTCATGAGAGAACTTCCTATATACCTAGACCACAGGAATGTTGGTGGTACATGACGTCCTCGTTATTCTCATCATGCAACCCTAAACCTTAAAACCCTATAACCCTAAACCCTAAAACCCTAAACCCTATAACCCTAAACCCTAAAACCCTAAAACCCTAAACCCTAAAACCCTAAAACCTAAACCCTAAAACCCTAAAGCCCTAAAAGGGACTCCTGCCTCTAAAGCCTGAAGTTAGAAGGTGACACAGCGCTGCTTCCCACGTGTTGAAGTAGGCGCTGTTGATTGACAGGGTTTAGGGCTTACCTGGACCCCAAAAGTATGTAAGATAATGGCCTTTATGGTTATTATCAGGGATTTAGGGCCATTATTTTACATACCTTTGGGGTATAGGTAGGGTTTAGGGTTTAGAAGTTGTACATCAGCAGGGCCATCCGAACATATGATTTTCATGAACGAACGCGCAGTTAATCGTGTAGTTCCCCTCCTCTAGTTATCACCTATCACCCCCACGCCCGCGAATGATAGATAGCACCATCGTAGTAGGCAAAATATTCATCATTCCCCCAGAGAGTCCACATATACAACTACTAGGGAATTGGGAGCCATAATTCTTTCTATAGTATGGTATTTTGGGGCTTAATTCCGTAATAGTTGTATACATGGACCCTCTGGGTCCAGGGCCTATTGGGTGCGGTGGGCATAGTTTCTAAGGGTCCAAGGACCCAAATAATGGGGTAAGGCCCAAACACTATAATATGAATGGTATTTGGGTCCTAAAGCCCTTCTATTTGGGTCCTTAAACCCTAAACCCATAAACCCTAAACCCTATATATCCCCCTATAGCCCCTTTAAAGGGACCCTATTATTTGGGTCCTTGGACCCTTAGGGAGTACAAAGGACGCATTTTCCAAGGCAGCGCTTCTATGGGACAGGTCATGACAGCCAGCCAGAACAAACCTGCATCAGGTTTTCCCACTAAACCCAGCGGGTTTAGGGTTTAGGGTTTAGGATTTTAGGGTTTAGGGTTTAGGGCAGAGGGTCCAACATATACAGCCATTGGGGACTTGGGACCCATAATTCCTTCTATAGTATTGTATTTTTGGGGCCTAATTCCCTAATAGTTGTATATATGGACCCTCTGGGATCGTTAGGGATCTTGGTGAGTTCGTAAATATGGTGTCCAATTCGGGAGACCCTTTTCACATAGATTACCAAATAAAACAGAATACCACCCCCCCAAACCCTAAGCTCCCCAATAGTTAGCACCCCCCAAGCTGTACCATCTATGTTGAGGGTGGGGACATTTGTTACGGGAGGGATGGGGGGTTCAGTATCAGGGCGAGGGGATTAAGACTGATTGTATACCCTAAGCCCTAAAACCCAAAACCAAACCCCAAACCCTACAAACCCTAAATCCTCATAGCAGAAGCCTCGCCCGAGATTGTGGAAGACCGTCTTCTGAAGAAGGAAAAGGAGTTGGGAACTCAGTGAATCTTAGATGGATCACCCTCGCGGGTTAGGGTATAGGATTTAGGCTTGAAGGTTTAGGGTTTAGGATATATATTTCAGGGTTTAGGGCTTGGGGCTTACGATTTTGCATTTAGGCTTTTTGATTCAGGGTTGAGGGTTTAGGGTTTAGGGAAAGGAAGGTGGGGCATAGGAAATAGACATACGGATGGACTCTACAATGCGGACAAGTACTTTAGCCCACCTACTACCTTCATCCCACCTTTAGAGCTCTCCGACTGAAACTCGTGTGGACGTGTCTCAATTTAATTTATCGGGATAGCCTTAATCAGGCCCCTTTGAGGAGATACAGGGATATGTGGGGCTTGGAACGAGGTGTGGGGTCTCAAGAACTGTTCATGGGAATTGTGTCGCGGCTGTTCTTCAACATACTCAGGAACCTTAAACCCTCATATTGTAGAGGCCTAGGTGGCCGAAGGCGTTGAGGCCACGTGTCACTCGTTGTGGGAGTCCAATCCTTTTTGCCCATATCGCCTTCTTTGTGAAACCCCAATAATCTATCCTGGAAAGTCTTTGGTCGGTTTTATGGTACATTGGTCCTGCTACATCCAGGGAGACTTAGTACGTAAGAAAGCAATGGGGATATCTGCTGTTTTTGCATGACGTATAGGTGTTATGAGTTTGCTTATGCTACTAGTCCCACCACAAAATTTCTTACCCCCAATTGCGGTTCAGTGATTCAACACATGCATGCCACATCGACAGCTCCACAAATCACTGATGCAAGAAATGGGCCGTGAGTCTGACAAGGCAAACTCGACTCTTGCAAGTTCGCGTTGAGAACCACCCAGACCCCTGGGAGGATCTAGAAAGTAGAACCCCCAATATGGTACCCTATACTACTATTGGGTAATTTCTAGGAATCTTAAAGGGGGATCTACTTTCTAGATCCTCCCAGGGGTCTGGGCAGCTGGTTAGGGGAACGTAGGTCGCTCGACGTGCGACATTTGCTGCCCCGACTCCAACGTTGCACATTCGGTCAGCGCAGCCCTGGCCAGCAGCAGGCGGCCTTGGAACAAGCCGTATAGCGCTTCCCAGTTTTCAACATGTTTTCGGATTCAAAGTCTAAACCCCCAAACCCTGAACCCTAAACCCTAAGGGTTTATAACCCCTAAACCGCAAACCCTGAACCCTAAACCCTACGGGTTTACGGCCTAAACCCTAAACCGCATATCCTGCACCCTTCGATGTCAGATCCGTAACCGGACACCATGAACCCTAAATCTTCCAAGCTAAACCTTAAACCCGAAACCTTAAGCCCCCAGGCCTAAACCCTGAATAAGCAGGAAATGCCTAAATCGTAGACCCTGAGCCCGAAAATGTGAAACCTAATCTCTAAACTCTAAACCCTAAACCCTAAACCATCAGGGATCCCTGCTAAGGGCGCGGCAAGATGCGGAGGTCTTTGTGACCGAAGGCTTCAAAGAGGACGACGTTTTGTGTAACCGGCCTTTAGGGTTCGGGGTTTTACTCTGAACCCTAAACCCTTAACACAGGGTTTAGGGTTCAGGGTTTAGGGGTTAGGGTTTAGGGATAACGGTTCAGGGTTTAGGGATTAGGGCGGTTTAGGAGAGTTTAGGGTTGAGGGTTCGGCCCCTCGGCATGAAACCAACACCATTCAGCGATTGTCATGCAGCACTGCCCTTCCTGTAGGGCCAGAGGTATGCTCGGGCAAGGAAACCTTCATGAAAGCAGCTAGAGCTCCCTTCTAAACCCTAAACCCTGAAACCTAAACCCCAAGCCTTAAACCCCTTTTGAAAAGGGCTGTAATCTTAACAGGCCCTTTTGTAGGGTGGGGGAGTGTATAGGCCTGAAACCCCTTATGGTGTATCACGTCTATACATATATACGCCATGTGTATATACATCTCCAGGGCCCTTTTTGAACCCTAAACTCTATAAACCCGAAACCCAAAACTGCGAGCACGGGGTATACTGCATGAGCAAGGTCCCTAAGGGTCCAAAGACTCAATAGGTAGGTACTTGGTTTTTGGGTAATAGTAATTACACTATGGGTTCAACTAGTACCCCCCTCTATACTACCCCCCTTAATTAAGGGTATTTAGGGAAAATTATGCTTAATTATAGGGGAACCTAGGGGGGGTAGTATAGAGGGGGTACTAGTTGAACCCATGATTATAGTATAGGTCTTGGGTAAGTATATGGTTCTTAGGTACTTGGACCCTTAGGAGAGTGGAATCTTCGCCTTGCAGCTCTTAGTTTAAGCTCGGTTTCTTCTACACGGAAGGTCGTTGGGCTTGGTAAAGGTTTAGCGTTTAGAGTGTAGAGTCATCAGGACTGTATACTTTACAAACTCCTATTATCCTCGTCATTTCATTAACATAGTTTAGTAAGTCTCCCTAATGAGCCCTAAACCCAAAAGTTGCTAAGTTAGGGGCTTAGACTTAGAGTTTAGGGTTTATTAGGGCTTAATGGTCAAGAGTCCGATTTCTGTGGTCCTCCAAGTACACATTATTGAAGATCCGTTCACGTCGGATGATGTAACAAGCTCTGACAAAGCCTAAGCACACGATACCCGAAATCCCACTCCTCCAAAGTATACTGGGCGACTTATAGCCCCACCTTCAATGGTGGCTTGAAACAGAACGTTCTCCTCAAATGACGTTATCACACCTCATTTTTCAGCCGGCCAATAGACTGCCATGCTATCCAGGAGCTGAAAAGAAGAAAGAAGTTTGAAGAGGAGTTGGAAGCCCAAGAGGACCGGATTGAGGGTTTGGGCTTGCTACTGTACCCACTCACTAACAGCTGGATCACATGCATAATATAACTTTATAATGCGCTTAATACTGCCTCTATTGCAGACTGTTACCGGGTGCGGGCAAGACGCAGGGTTCAGGGCTTACCACCATGGGCTATTAGACCCTAAAATCCCTATTAGGACCCTATTAAGGATAGATTAAGGTACCCTTAAGGTCTAATAGCCCATAGTGGTACGTTTCAAGATGTCGGCTCTTTGTGAAGGAAGTGCTTGCACTTCCCAGCCTAACAGGGGCGACTGCTTGGGGCCATCGAAATTCAATAGCAGGGCTATAATTGGGCTATATGAGCTGTAATCTAAACTCCCTCAAGGGGGTGATCTGTAAGGGGCTACTTTAGAGGTTATTAAGGGGGATACTAGGAGTCCAGACACCAAACCCCAAACCCTAAAAACCTTAATCTTGAAATCCTAAACCCTTAACCCTATGATAGGGGCTCTTAGGGGGGATACTGGAAGTTTAGACTAGAGCTCATATGAGGGTCGATGCGAGTTTGAAGGAGGATAGACTTTTGCTAGGGCCAAAGCGATGGTTAGGCCTAAGTTTAGGGTTCAGGGTTCCGGGATTTAGGGTTTATAGGGTTTAGGGTTCAGGGGTTAGGGATTCAGGGTTTAAGGTTCAGGGTTTAGGTTTTAGGGTTGTCCTTTTTCCGATAAAGGAGGGAAAGCGGCATGTGCCAGTGTATGATGAGGACGTACTTGGGCCATGGGAACTGGGGATATGTTGCCTTTTCGAGTAGGCGTTAGCTCTCGCTGGTGCTGTTGCTGTCGAATCGAAAGCAGCAAAACTCGAAGAAGCGGTTTGGGGGCTTTGCCGCCCCTTGTTTCGTTTTGTTTTTTCCTCTTCATTCAGGGCCCTACTAGATCCTAGGTTCGCTTGAGCAACAATTTTGTGCACCGTTCCATGTTCCTTTAGTGGTTCTTCCAGGATGAAACACGGTTCGCCTGGCAGGACACATCGCATCTGCAAGACTGGAAACCCAGAGGGTCCATATATACAACTATTAGGGAATTGGGACCCATAATTCCTTCTATGGTATGATATTTTTGGGCCTAATTCCCTAATAGTTGTATAAATGGACCCTCTGGGGAAACATTCCGCAAAACAACCGTAGCTAGCCTTGTCGCTTTCAGCCCCTCATGGTACTGGACATGCCTGAGACAGAAATGAAGGGTTACATAGGGGATTACATATATAGGGGTTATATAGGGGATTACATTGGGATAATTGAAAAAGAAAATGGAAACTACTGCAGAGAATATAGGGTTTTTAAGACAGCTGTTAGGGTGGAAAAGGCTGTGATGTTCGCTTTGATGCTTGGCTAAGCCGCTTCTTGTAACAAAACATCACCAAAACCAACAATCTTAGGCAGGGAGCTGTAAAGTGGCAGGGTTCACTTACCGGGGGCTGGTAGGGAACAAGGGAAGATTCCTACTAACTCAGGGATTGTATAGGGGTTATACTCCCTTATTCCCGAGTGGCCACCGGTAAGTTCAGGGTTTCAGGTATGTGCTGGGATCCCATGGGATCCCTAAACCCTAAACCATAAACCGAACAAGTTTATACTAGAAGTTTAGAGTTTAGACGATGGCCCAGATGAGCTATAGTCTAAACTCCTTATAGTGGGTTGATTCTATTGGGGACCATTGTAGGGGGTTACTGAGGGCGATGCTAGGAGCCTAGACCTTAACATTCTAAACCCTAGAATAGGGGCTATTAGACTAAGGGGGATACTAGGAGTTCAGATTGTAGCTCAGATGAGGCCCAGGTTGTGGCTAGAATCCGGGGCGTGGTCTCAGAGGAATGCCTACAGAGACTTACAAACTGGTTGGGGGTCTAGGGGTTAGTGTTCAAGGTTTAGAGTGTGGGGTTTAAAAGGTTTATGGGGTTTGTAGGATTTATAGGTTTCAAGGTTTTGGATTTATAAGGTTTTTAGGGTTTAGGGTGTCTGGTTCGAGAAGAGGAGCGGGCAAGTTACATCATTCGGGGCGTATCCGTGACTATGGGACTTGGCCACATGGACTGCGCTTGATGCGCCAACAAGACCCTAGACCCTAAACCCTGAAGCCTAAACCCATACACACAGCCTCTGTGGCATGACGGCAAGTACGGCTCGCGACTAATACTGTAGAAGAATGAATAGTTTGGATTTAGACATGTACACCCCCCAAATGTACCCCGCCAAATTTAGAACCCTACTAGAACCCTATTAGGCCCTTATTAAGCTCCATATAGTCCTTATTAGCTCCTTACACCCTGGGGGGGGGTTCATTTGGGGGGGGGTTGTATTGTAACTCCTAAAATAATCAAGAGCACCTTCAAGGGTTGAGGCTTGCGGGTTCAGCAGCTTTTAGGGTCTTGGGGTTGAGGGTCTAGGGTTCATTTTTACCTTCACCGGATTCGTAGACTTATAGAAAACCAGTATAACACAACCCTAAACGTTAAAGCCTAAGCCCTAAACCGCGTTGCCCCGAACTTGTAGTTCTAAACCAAGAACAGTTCTGGGCAGGCCTTGTCATATCCTAGGCTCTAAGCCTTTCTGAACCATATATATATATACGGGGTTATCAAAATTATGGGCCTTTTTTGGGTCCTATTATAATACGGCACCTAATATTTAGGGTACCCAAAAAGGGACCATAATTTTGACAACCACCCATATATGTATATATGAGCTATAGTCTAAACTCCTAGTATCCCTGTTAACAAGCCCTATAATGGGAAGCATATGTATTCCCGTACATTACCCATTTTAAGGAGTTTAGACTGCAGCTCATATGCAGTAAGCTATCTCCCAAAGTAGGTGGACGATGCCAAGCTGCGGTTCAGGGTTCAGAGTTTGGGGTAGACTCCGCAAAATGGGGAAAACTGTCCACTTGCGCAGAAGCCCTTGGGGTCTAGGTAGCCCTAAATTTCCATTCCTAAACCATATAATTTCTATAAACCCTAAACCCCAACCCTCATCCCTAATCCCTAAACCCCAGTCCCGAAACCTTAAACCCCCAGCACCAAACCCTAAACCCCAACTCCTCATCCCTAAACCCTAAGCCCTCAGCCCCAAACCCGAAACCCTAAACCCCAAAGCCTGCTTGGCCGCTTCAGTGACAAGGAGCGAGACCAGAAGAATGCAGCCGGAAGCCAAGCCAACAGTCGGGGTTGGGCTTCAGGGTTCAGGGCTATAGGGTTTAGGGGTTTGGGGTCGGGGGTTTAGTGTTCAAGCGTTTGGGTTGGAGGGTTCCTGTTTCAATCGCCCTAAATCCTAAATCGTGTTGCGCTCAGGGCTCAGGGAGAACAAGGGTGGCTAGGGAAACCCAAATTGAGAACCCTTCACTTTTGGCATCTGTCACCGCTGTACACGCGTGGAACTGCCCCCTCAAAGAAGGACAGCAATTGTAGCAAGACTCTGGTGAGGCTGTTCATGATCTTGGAAGTTTCGAGGGTGCACAGGGCAGTTTTGGACAGTTGGAGGGTTTAGGTTTAGAGGAATAACATGTAGGACGACAGGGAAATAGGCCAGGCAGCGCTGTAGAGGTGATGCGGCCCTAAGGATCCAAGTACTTCATGATCATATGAGCTGTAGTCTAAACTCCTAAAAGGGAGTTACATTGGGGATTATATAGGGAACTACTATGGGGGTCATTAAGGGGAATACTAGGAGTTTAGACAGTAGCTCATATACCTACCCAAAACCTATACTATAACTAGACTCTAACTACGATTGCCCAAAACCCAAGTACCTAAT
>CAJNIZ010003027.1:0-24562 GCA_905231905.1 Symbiodinium pilosum | reverse complement strand
AACATGAGTGCACGCTAGGGAGAAGCACCTTTCAGCAGTACACGAAAAGGAGCCATAGCTTGAACCATAGCCCCGACAAACCCCCACACCACTCTACAACACTAAATCCCTGAGCCCTACAGCCGAGGACCGCGCTGTTGGGTTTGGACGACAATACTCCCTGGCCGCAAAAGCGTCGCGTCTGATAGGGTTGTGGAGTTGCAGCAGATCTATGGCACCTCCCCTTGATAGGGATTATAGTAGGGATCCTAATATTAAGGCCCTTAAAAGTAGGGGGTTATTAATCAGGGGTCTACATTACCCTCCAAAAGTTCCGAAGCTTGGTGCCAATATAAACCTCCTAGGAGCCGATGTATTCTTACAGGAATCCGTGATAGGACAGGGGCAAAACCCTGTAACCTTTGACTATTGCAGGGAGCCTGCAGGTACCCTGAACCCTATATGAACCCTAAACCGCGCATCATGCTACTGCCTTGCTGTGTAGGTTGGAGTCTACGACCTTCAGCTAGCACTGTTTCGAATGGGCCAGAAAGTTGGCCTTGTGCGTTGCCCCTAAACCCCAATCCGTAAATCCTCACCCCCAACCCTAAATCCTGGTACACTCCCCCAAACTAACATGGAAACCCATATAGCCCCCCTTTAAAAGGACTGTAGTCTTTATAGGGCTCCTTTTGGGTTTCCATGTTAGTTTCCGGGAGGGTAAATAAACCCGAAAACCTGCAGCTTTGAGCTTCGGGTTGGTGTTAAGGCCTTGCCGCTTACGGAGCCCTATGTCTGACCGATTTTTTCTTGTTTAGGGTTTAGGGCTTAGGATTTAGGGCTTTTGAGGTGTAGGCATCAAGGGGCATCCTGGGCTTTGGTTACAGGGCTCTGTGCAAAAAAACTCTGGACCCTCAAATCCCCCTTAGAGCCTAAAAGCCGAAGCCGAAGCGGCCCTATGCCCTATACCGTAAATCGCGTACCACCTTAAACCCTAAACTCCAAAACCTGAACCCTGAACCCCCCAAAACCCTAAACCCTAAACCCTACCTGCATCTCCAAGTCGTCATCTGTTGCGGAGGCGCTTGAAGACGAAACCAGAGGAAACCTGCTTGTAGGTCAGGAAGTGGGCTTCTTAGCCCCTGGGTCCAACGCAACGCCCGCCCCGGGTTTACGGTTTAGCTTTTAGGGTTTAATGTATAGTAACACCCCCACCCCCTAATATTAAGCTTTTTTCAATATGGTATAAGATAACACAATGGGAATCTCTACTGTTGAGGGGTTGTAGGAGTTGTTCAAAGCACCGGGGCCTTCGCGACTCTAGGCTTGCACCGGTCAAAAGAGTTGCGATGGTCGCCTTTGTTCCTATGTAGGCATGCAGCAGGAGTTCAACGCGATTGCGGCTATGAGAGGTTGTAGGCTTAATTGCAGCTTGACTGGTTCCTGGTTCCTCACCCTAAACCCTAAACCTACTATGGTGGTATCCATTTTCTTTTCCATTACCCCTATATATAAGCTATAGTCTAAACTCCTAGTATCCCCCTTAATAACACCTATAGTAGTCCCTTATATAATCCCCTATATAGCCCCCCGTTGAGGAGTCTAGACTATAGCTCATATGTAAACCTAAGCCGCTGCTTGCTGGTTCTACGACCTGGTCCCAACCATGGTTCCTTTGGGGCTAAGCTAAGGGGCTAAGTACCGGAGCAGAGATCAGAGTTTCCACCCAGGGGGGGGGGGGACTTTATAAAGTTAATTTCAATTTCAGGGGTTTAAGGTTTAGGGTTTAGGGTTAGGGTTATACCTGGACCATGGGGAGTTACATATTGGGTAAATAAGGCTTATATAGTTCAGGAATCCTCAAGGGGCCTCATGTACCCTAAACCCTAAACCCTAAACCCTGAACCGTGTATGTATTACATATTGGGTAAATAAGGCGTATATAGTTCAGGAACCCTCAAGGGGGCCTCATGTAAGCGTGATCCATGGCTCAGGTCTTCCCTGAAACCTAGGGTTTAGGGTTTAGGGTTTAGGGTTCAGGGTTTAGGGTTTAGGGTTCAGGGTTTCGGGTGTTTGGAAAAGACAACGGCTAGGTTCCCCAGTAACCCCAAAAATAAGAAGGGTACCCTTTTCCCGGATGTTCAATTTTAATAAGGAGACCCCAAATTAAAAAGGGGAAAAGGGTACTACTGGGGTATCTAGAGGGTGTAGGGCCTGTTTGCTTGGAAGAAGGTTTCGGAGTCCATTCTAGCAGGGCTATGCGGATTAACGGGGTATAATCCCTATTATTTTCCAGCTTCCTTCCAGGGGACTACACAGCTCCAACCAAGCACAACAACAACATTCTCATCCAAGAGGCCCTAAACCCTAAACCCTTAAGCCCTAAACCCTAAACCCTAAACCGCGTGCCTGTTTGGTGTAGGGTTTAAGGTCTATAGGGTTTGGGCGCGCCCAAGTTGTGCTTTTCGTGGCTGAACCAGTTAGAGTACGTTTTCCTATCAACTTGTACACCCGGAGGGATGATACGCGCTTTTTTGTACACTAGTGACAGGAGGATGCCCACAAGGAATCCCTAAGGGTCCAAGGACCCAAATAACAGGCCCCTTTTAAGGGGTTATAAGGGGATATGTAGGGATATATGGGGGCTATCTAAAGGTCCAAGGACCCAAATAACAGGGCTTTAGGGCCCAAATACCATTAACATTATAGTATTTGGGCCCTAAAACCCTATTCTTTGGGTCCTTGGACCCTTAGGGAATGCGACTCACTTGTGAGTTGACTCAACTCTCCTTTCTGAGCTTTCGTTACACTAGTGCTGGGGCTTGGGGTTTTGAAGTTTAGCATTATGAAGTTGAACACCATCCCACAGCCCTGAACCCCAACCGCAAGCCCCCAAGTTTAGGGTTTAGGGTTTAGGGTTTAGGGTTCCAAGCTAAACCCCACACCCTCAACATACCGGAGGTTAAGACAGAGCATGGAGTGGACTCCCAGATGACATATACAGTAAACGTAACAACAAGAATACTGAGATTAAGAATAACAATGGCAATGATAACTAACTACATTAATCTTGGTTACTGTTACTCAAGGAACTTATATCAAGTTAACATAATGGGTATATGTAGTAATTAGTATGGTTCACCCAAAATAGTACCTTAACTAAGTTCCTTAGCAGCAACCCATTAACGAGTCCTTATATTCACCCCGTGCACTGCCCTTCAAGCACCAGTAGGTCAACCTCAAACCCCAACTCCTAAATCCAAACAAAGCCCTGAATCCCCAACCCAAAGCCCTAAATCTCCTGAACCCTAAATGCTGAACCCTGAACCCGAAGACCCAATCCTGAACCCTAAACCCTAAACCCTAAATCCTAAATCCTGAACCTGAAGCCAAAACCCTAAGCCCTAAACCCTAAACCCTAAATCCTTAAACCCTAAACCCTAAATCCTTAAACCCCAAATCCGTAAACCCTAACCCTTAAACCCCTGAACCCTAAATTCTTAAGCCCTAAACCCTAAACCCTAAACCCTAAGCCCTAAATCCTAAACCCTAAACTCTACATCCCTATACCCTAAACCCCTAAGCCCTAAACCCTAAACCCTAAATCCCTAAACCCTAAACCCTAAATCCCTAAACCCTAGACCCTAAAACCCTGACCTTTGCAGTCTGCGCCCGGCGGCTTCGAGCTGCAGCCGATGCTCGGCCTCCGGGCTAAGAGAAACTCGGCTTTGGTAGAATTTAGGGTTTAGGGTTTAGGGCTTGGGGAGTAGGAATTAAGGTTTGGGGTTTAGGGTTTGGGGTTTAGGGTTTGGGGTTTAGGGTTTAGGGCTTAGGGTTTAGGGTTTGGGGTTTAGGATTTAGGGTTTAAGAATTTAGGGTTCAGGGGTTTAAGGGTTGGGGTCTAAGGATTTAGGGTTTAAGGATTTAGGGCTTTGGGTTTGGGGCTTATAGGGTTTGGGGTTGAGGGTTTAAGGATTTAGGGTTTAGGGTTTAAACCTTAGGGTTTAAGGTTTAAGGTTTAGGGTTTGGGACTAATCGCTTGGGGTGAAGGATTTGGAGCTCAGAGCTTAGGGTAAAGGATCTAGGGTTAGGGCTTGAGTTTAGGGCTTAGGGTTGGGAGAAACTAGGGGCTACTTTGGTTGTTACAGGAATGCACAGGCTTAGGAGTTTATGCAAGCAGTCCGCAGACCATCTGGACGAGAATGACGCCTGGATCGGGATATTCAAATTTCTAACTACTAATTAGGCCGGCTTTCAAGCGCGGCGGGACCGGCCAAGTCTACAGCAATTGTTCCACACCTTGGTCAACTGGCCTTTGGTTTTCATCAGTTGCGGGCTTAAAGCTGGAAGGACCAGAAAGCTAAGTGGCCTTGGGCTTTGGGCTTGAGGGGTCTAGGGCTTGATATTCTGAATGTGGGTCAGATGTGGTCTTTTCTGAGTTTAGATTTGGGGGGTGCGGGGCTTCAGGAGAAGAAGCAGAGGATATGGGGTGTAGGGCGTCAGGAGCTTTGGATTTGGAGTGTAGGGCTCTGAAGTAAGAAGTACTGTTTGGTGCTTTTAGCGCTTAGTATTTGGGGCTGAGGATCCCAGTGCTAGGTATTATTCATACACTTTCAATGTGGGTACTATCTACAGACACTAAACCCTAAACCCCAAAACCTACACCTTTCGGTTTCGGATTTACGGCCTTCCCTTATCTTAAGCTCTATGGGGTATATGGGCATCTCATTATGATATCGGGCACTTCCATAGTCTGTCTACTTCAGGGGGCTATAGGGATATATAGGGATATATAGTAATTGTGACGGGATTGCGGGGTTCGATATTTAGGAGGCTATAAGGCTTATTGAGAACCCCCCCTTGTCATACTTGTAGGCTTTGTAAGCACCCCTGACCCCCCCCCCACGGCTGGTGGTTAGTAGCGAACAAGGAAATCTATTCTTTCTGGATTATGTAGGGACTGTATTCCTGTACTCCCTAAAAAGCCACCAGTGAGTTTAGGTAGCCACAGATTCCAAAATTCTAAACTCTAAACCCTAAAGCCCTAAACCCTTCAACCCTAAACCTTGAACCCTAAAGCCCTAAACCCTCAACCCTAAAGCCCAAAACCCTTCAACCCTAAACCTTAAACCCTAAAGCCCCAAACCCTTCAACCCTAAACCTTAAACCCTAAAGCCCTAAACCCTAAATGGTAGTTTCCCAAAATTAGGGTACCCCAATATAGACCCCAACATACTATAGTCCTTATTATAGGGACTCCCAAAAAAGTACCCCTAATTTTGGGAAACCCCTAAATTCTACCAAAGCCTTAAACTGAAAATCGACTGCTCCCAGGCCTCATTCTTGCGAGGCAGGTCCAGAACGATGCCGGGGAATGTGCCGTGGCCCTGGAGGTCAAACATATGATGGATTTTAGGGTTTAGGGTTTAGGATTTAGGGTTTAGGATTTAGGGTTTAGGGTTTAGGGTCTAAACTCCTTAAAGGGGGTGATATAGGGGAATATATAGGGGACTACTCTAGGGGCTATTCAGGGGGATACTAGGAGTTTAGACTATAGCTCATATGGCTGCTTTTTTGTGCCAAATTTACGGGTACCTTCTTGGGGGTGCCTATTGTAAGGATTACATGATTTTGGGGTCTATATTGGTGTCCCCCTATTTTGGGAAACTACCATATGATGGATTTCAGGGTTTAGCGTTTAGGGTTCAGGGCTTAACTAGGGTTTAGGGGACAGATTTCTGCATGACACTCTAGGCGGACCCCCCACCCAGTAAGAATTAGCGACTGTAAGGGGTAACAAGGAATATCTTATTTGGGCCCTCCTATAGTCTAAACTCCTAGTATCCCTCTTAATCACCCCTATAGTACTCCCCTATATAATCCCGTATGTAAGCCCCTTTAAGGAGCTGAAACTATAGTTCATATGCCGAACTTTCGGAGGCATGTGACTCTAGCATACTTACAGTCTAGCAGGATTTGGTCCATCAACAGCTTGGTAGGCGCTGACTTCTAGGGACTGTACTATGCCAGGGTACTAGGGACTCAAAACGGACCAGGAGTTTCACAACCTACCACCTGTGATATTTTTTTGAGAATTGCCCCGAGAGTCCCGGAGATATCTCTACCGTCCATACGGCTGCCCCTCTGTGGGGAACTCTGGTATGGCTGTTTCTCAAAAGAAGGGTATTCAAAACAAGGGTATCCCAGACCGTCTAAACCCTAAACCCTTAACGCCAAACCCCTGAACCCAACGTGATTCAACCACTTAGGTTTAACGCCGTTTTAAGGGCAAAAGGGGCAGAGTTGATAGGATTCGAATTACAGGTAAGAGCCATTCATGTCACTATATCAACCCCTAAATTAACCACATATACATACATATATATATATATGTACATATATATATATATACGTCTATATATGTACATATATATTTATACATACATATATACACATATAGTATATATACATGTACAACATATCCCTAGGGTCCAGAGGCCGGCGCTTCAAGGTCAGGGTTTGGAGACTTACTGGGTTGCTGTTAAGGAACTTAAATTAAGTTACCATAATGGGTATATATATAGTAAATAATGGGGTTTCCCCAATATAGTAACTTAATTTAAGTTCCTTAATCCCCATATTCCCCCAGTTTCCATTTAATTTTCCATTTTCTTTTCCATTTGATTCTCCATTATAGGGGGATAATATAGTAACTTAATTTAAGTTCCTTAACAGCAACCCAGCTTAAGGCTCGGGGTTCAGGGCTTAGGTGCGCAACTACAACGGGAACTGCTGCGGTCCACGGCAGCCTCATAGCTCCTGGCTCTGAATGACGGTCTGGCGTTTAGGGTTTAGGGTTTAGGGCTTAGGGCTTAGGGCTTAGGGTTCAGGGTTAGGGCTTAGGGTTTAGGGCTTAGGGTTCAGGGTTTAGGGTTTAGGGCTTAGGGTTTAGGGCTTGGGGTTCAGGGTTTAGGGGAGTGAAAAACCACAAGCATACACATGGCTTTGGAGTAGGGGTGGAGAGTTGAGAACCCTGCTGACGTCTTCAATCCTGAAACTGTTGCCTCCTGATGCTGGGAAACCGAGAAGTTCTTGCAGCTTTATGGGTCATCTTTCAGGCTGGGCCGCCAACCCACCCTAAACCCTAAACTTTGCCCTAAACCTTTTTTCTTGTATACTTGCAAATCATGGCTAACCTTCACAAAGACTCCAGGGTGATTGCTGGGCTCCCGGGCGCGCACTGTAAGCGTCACGGGCTCGAAATGCGCCACTTCTACCAACACCGTCTCAACCTCAGCGTTGTCGAGAGGTTGAAACCATGGGCCCCCTAGCATGGGCCCTGAAAACCGAAAGTTTATCACTTAGGGCCTTTCCAATTGCACTAGAGAGGCTACGGCTAAGGGTCCATGATTTTGAGACAAGCCAGGCCCTAAACTCTAAACCCTAAACCCTTAAACCCTAAACCCTACTGTTTGGGCGGTTTGGAGAAGAAGGGTCGGACGAAGAGTTCAGGATTTAGGAAGGTGGTCCGCGCACCTCAGAGAGCCTGTAGTAGCGCTTAGGCCCTACCTCTACCTTGAATTGCCTACAGTTTACGGTTTTAGGGTTTTGGGTTTAGTTGTATCATGATCGTACTACTAATAATAGGGGGGGCAATTACTAATAAACTTCGGAGTCCCTCAAATTTTGAGTGCAAGATGTAGAGGCTTCCCCAGGCATAAGCTGGGCTGAGCTTTTACTGACAACGCCTTGCGTGCAGACTCTGCGGAACCCACATTTCAGGATTTGGCCCTATGTTTCTGCATCACAGCGGAATGGCATTAGAAACTGTTTGGTGATTCTTCATGCTTCTGCAGTAAGCCTTTTTAGGGTTTAGGGTTTAAGGGGTTGAGGGTTTGGGGCTTATAGCGCGTCATGAAGGATTGAAAAGGCCCTTGAGTCTTCAAGGACCTTCTATGAATAGGTTGACCCTAGTCTATAGATCCCAAAACGGTATACTCCCCATTTGGGGAACCCTCCAAAAACGTACACCCTAAACCCTGAACCCTAAGAAAACCCTGAACCCTAGGATGTCTAAAAGAAATCCGCGAGATGCAGAGGCTCGGGCCACAAGGTCAGGTATGCCGGCCCTGAAGCGTACAACTACCTGCAGGTCGGCAGGTCGGGTCTTGCGCATATGTTTGAGCACTCAGCGTGCGAGTGGGAACTCATATTCATAAAGGTACAAGTAAGTGTAACTATAACCCCAACAGCAATAGGGGAAATAGCGCAATAGCAAGCACAGAGACAGTAATAAAACGATACTTAATACTAATACTATCGGTGTTTTGTAGTAAAGTAGTGAGCGGCATTAAGTGGGTATAGAACGACTTGTCGCATCATCTGTGGCATCTGCTTCTCTAAAACCCTAAATCCTAAACAGGGTTTAGGGCTTAAGGGGTTAAACCACACGCTACGTACCTGAAGGGCCCATAAACTGCAATCCAGGATTACAACGAGGAGCTCGGAATTAACTTGAGTACCCAAGGTCTGGCAAATAGGGTTTGCGGATATGTACATATGTATATGTCTTTTTGTTAGGGCTTTAGTGTTTAGGCTTAGGGTGTGCAATGTCTGGCAGTTATCATGGGAATACTTACCAACCCGCCCTTGAAGATCCCCCTGTAGAGGAAACCAACTGCCTCTTGCAGACTATCGTGAGTGCTTAGCGGAGGGGGGAAATCCTGAAGCGGAGATTGGTAATTATTCACATGGGATTAAGGTTTGGGGATCGGATGAAAAATTAGGCCCCTAAATTGGGGCACGGGCTGCTTATGCCTCCTGGTCCGGTAAAACTGCCTAACTGTTAATTATGGCCTTTGACGATCACTAGCTTCTACAGCCTTACTGCTGCTAACACCACGTACTCTTGCCCCAATCTGCCGCGGAACCCTCTCCAAAAAAGATTTCACTGTCTAGAGGCGGTAATAAGCGACCCTAAACCCCTAAGCCCTAAACTCTGTTTCTCAAGAAGGCATGTGTTGACCGTCATATCGATTTTCTAGGAGACGGCGGACAAACAAAGTCTTGCAGGCACACCCTATGGCTGTGTTTAAGGTTTAGGGTCCCCCAAAGGCTTTCTGGCCTCAGGTCTGGGTTCTGGAGGTCCAGACCCCCAAAAGGATCTAAACATTAGATCCCCTAGAACCATATAAGGGTTATATAGGGGTTATACTGGGTCTATATAGGGGATCTATTTTTTAGATCCCCCCAGGGGTCTGGGATACATGTCACGAGCATTAGCACAGTTGAAGCCCTGCCCCTGAACCCTAAACCCTAAAACCCTTACGAAAGTTCACCCGGAAGTCCAATGAGAATGACCATTGTGTTGAGCTAATGCTTGCGGTTCATCACTCCCCTACACCCAGGGCCAGGGTGGTTTAGGCTCCCTAAGCCCTGAAGCCTGGACCCTAACCTAAGCCATGTAGGAATTGGCACGCCAGAGCAGCTTTTGCGTGTCTTCTGGCCATTGTTCATATAAAGCTTTTTCAAAAAAGAAGGAGTGCCATTACAGTATACAGTATACCCCCAAATACTATACTGCTAAAGGGGGGGGTGGCTGCCCAAAAAGCGACCCAGAATTTCTGAAAACCTCGGTATCTCAGCTCATCCTTGTGAATGGTTGTAGTAGATGCAACCTGCGTTCATCAGGGTTTCTATGCATCGATGGCCTTTGCATACAAACCCGATAGCGGCCCGAAGGCAAGGTACGCCAAGCATGGCTTCGTGTTGATCTGCTTGTGCGCCATGCATATAATGCACTGCGGCATGCCTAAATAAATACCAATATCATTTGAGGTCTGTTTGAGGTGAGGTACCCTATGCCACACTCATGTGGACAGTTATCATGGGAACTATCCTAAACATCTACATAACCCCAGCTTTCATTTCATTTAGCATGTGCTTTTCAATTTCATACTCCAGTATCACTATATGCCCCTGTATACCCATATACGATACAAGCAATGTAATCATGACCAAAACCTTGGCAAATGAATACCCTAAGGCCCCTGTAGTACCCCCCAAACGACCTCAGCCGCCATCTGAAAGTCACCGGCATTGTTCGAAAGTAGGGGTTTAGGGTTTAGGGGGGTGATTTGGGGTGTATTTTGCCTGGAGACCCACAAAGGGATCCTGGTTCGGACGACCTCCCCGCATGTGAGAGTACACCCTAAGCGTATATGCACTCCCTAAGGGTCCAAGGCCCCAAATAATAGGGGGGCTTCAGGGCCCAAATACTATAACATTCATGATGTTTGGGCCCTAAAGCACTCTTATTTGGGTCCTTGGACCCTTAGGCACTAGCAGCATGACGCTGCCTGCCGCTTGCCCACACAATCGTCAGTCAGGGGGTCCTTGAGCCTTTTTTCATCCTCAATGCTTTGAGTACTTAAAACCGACCCTAAATCCTAACCCAAATGCCGCGCAGGAAGCCCCCACGCCATAAACCCCCATGCCTCAAGATGCCAAGCCCATGCCCTAGGCCCTTGGACCCCAACAACCTCAGACTGCAGTCTGCAAACCCAGAAGCCAAACTTCAAAGTTGAAATCCCTAAGCCACCCCCCCCCCCTCCCCCCAAAGTAAAAAAAAAAACAGAAAGAAAGAGGACGGCACCTTTAGACGCTCCTCCGGCTTCAGGATGCCATTATTTGGCACAACATCCACCACGTACCTGTGCGGGCATGCGATTCTTTTTCCTGCATAATGTGATCAAAGAACTCAAGTTTGAGGGTCCCCTAAACCCTAAACCCTAAGTACCCTTGGCTTCGGGATCCCAAATAGACTTATTCGGCAAATTCAAGGGTATCTTCCACGGTCTATGGTAGGGAGGCACACCTACTGGAACAAACCCTACGGGTGCAAAGGAAAACTCTCTTATCCATAGAATCCCTATATAACCCTGAATCATATTAACCCCGCCCCCCCCCCCCCGCCGACCGCCGATATTAAATACTCCCTAAATCGAAGGCAGGGGATGGACCGGTCGAACACTGGCCTTTTGTTGCTTGCCCGAATGATGAGGCACAGGGTTATACAGAGCTATAAGGGGTTACATAGTGTTGTCTAGGGTGATATACGGTTAGATTTCGTAGAAGACTGCACTTTCAATATTAAAAGCTTTGTGCTTGATGTTTTTTTATACAAGCTTACTCCATGTAGGGTTTAGGGGTATTGGGTTTAGCACAACGACCCTCAGAATCAGCTTTCGTTCGGATGTTGCAATCTCTTTTGTCCCCAGCAGCCCCTCGCAAGAATTAGAGCCCATCATAGCCCATCCTCTTTAGACCCGCCAAACCGAGGCAGGATGTCTCTGCTATGACTATTAGAAGCGGCAGCCCCAGACATTCTGGACAATGACATTAGGGACACCTGAACCTTGCCAGTAGTACTAGGTTTTGGGGCTACCCTCCGCCAAAATTGTTAGAGCGTGCGAGAACCTGTCGTGGAAGATTGTCAGAATGATTTTGAAAACCCCAAACCCAAAATTATGGAAACGGGCTGATAATTTGCATTCTAAGAGGGCGTATATGGGAGGGGGGTTGAGCAATGTTTGGGGAGTCTCAAGCTGAAGCCCAAGAGTAAGAGGGGGCTAGGGCCTACAGTTTCTGGCTAAGTAGGGTTTAGGGTTTATGGTGCATTGGGGTTTAGGGCTTATGGCTTCTTAGCGTTAAGGGACTATGGTCTACTACAGTTTAGGGTCTATGGCTTATCAATGTTTATCAGGCTTTAGGGCGGCATGTGAGATACGGGGGAGCATACAACTGTCCGTCTGCGAAAACTACCAGTATTTACCGGCATGCACGAGTAGAGAACAACCAAACACACGTCTTCACACAAGACAAGACGGATGACGTTCAGCATGCTGGTATGAAGAATTAGAGCAAACAGCTCATAGACACATCACAGATCATACCTCCAGCTCATCTGTCCCCTCTCCTGCCGCCAAGAAGGCGTCCAACCGGATGCCCAGAGTGCTGTTCAGGGTTGCCTGCCCCGAGCGTTGCTTGCCACAAAGCTGCCGCCACGTGAGGCCAGGCGCGTGCGATTGAACCACCGAACTGGATGGTATTTCCCAGGCTTCGGATTTGGGCTTTAGGTTTATGAACATGTTCTTTATTAAGCCCCAAGGGAAATAAATGATTGTTCTAATGTGCTACCTGGCAAGACACCGTCGATGTTGCTGCTGACCCCAAACTCTGCCTTCGGAACTTGATGACGCTTCGCCTCCTCGAGGTCCCGTAGAAGACCGAGGCGCAGCTGCATATAAGCTACAGCCAATATTTCCTACCCAATTTGATGGACATGGGTTCCTTATTAGGGGCCATATTAGGGACTATACTAAACTACAAGAGGACCTTAATGTCCACTGTTAAGGGCCCCTTAATAAGGCTAATATTGACAGTAGCTCATATGGGCTTTCCTAGATTACCCTTTTAGGGGGTCCCCATAATAAGGATTATAATATATCGGGGTGTATATTGGGGTCCACTATTTTGGGAAACTACCATATCGGGATGGGCTTAGGGTTTAAGGTTGAGGGTGGCAAGCACACGAATGATTTGAATTTGGTGTTTATGGCTTACTAGGGTTTAGGGCTATGGCTGATTAGGGTGTAGCATTTGGGCCACTTACTCTGGTGAGCCTCCACATACCTTTCAATCAAGCGATGCTTAGCAATCTAGAAATTTGAGCCCCGAGCCCTCCAAATATTCGAGCAAAAAAACCTACCCAAGCATTAGACCCACCACCAGCAGTTGTGGAACCAGGCCTAAACCCTAAACCCTGCTTGGGCCTTCAATAGTTGACATGGTTGAAGGTGACGGCACAAGAGCAAACAGCAACACTGCTTGTACAATAGGGATCGTGTGAATGTGGAGGGGCTCCCTGAACCTGAAAGCATAGGTGCCTACATAATTTTCGACACCCGGTTTTAAACCATAATGCAGCAGGTCGACGGCATTATCCACGCTTTGTAGTTGCTCTCCCCGTAAAGCCTCACAGTACTCGACTGCTGCAAATGTAAAATCACTTGCTATCTTTTTGCCTTCGACGCTCGGACTTCGATCCGCATTACCCCAGACCCCTATTTGAATTATTTGGGGCTTACATTACATGGGCAATTCTCGAATTAGGGGTCCCTTTTTGGGGGTGCCTATAAGAAGGATTATAGATGATTATAGCTACTTGAGGGTCCTCCTATTCTGGGAAACTACCACATTCCTTATATAATATAGACCTCATGCCGGCCCAGTCACCACTTCCTACTTCGTTTTCTTTTCCGCTCGATCCTCCATTATTCTAACTGTTTACGCCCCTAAATTAATGAGGATCTTTCAAGTCCTTTGCTGCTGGTTTCTTCGTGGCTTCTTGGGAACATATTTTTTTGGGGGGGGATATATGGGACTTGCTGTTGCCCCAAGCCCTGACGCCTCAACTCTCTAAATCGCGAACCTTAAGCCTCTCCCCCTAAACCCCAGGCCCCAAAGCAGCAAAACAAAACCCCCAAAACCCCTAAACACCAAAACCCCGAAACCAAAAAAAACATTAAAAACAAAACCTAACACCCAAAACCACCTAAACCCCTAAACCACAAGATCCCACATCCCCCCAAATCTAGACCTTAAAGCCCTAAACCCTAAACCCTAAACCCTGAGAAGTCAAGTTGCGGTCGCGAGATGCCGGCAAGGTTAAAGTTGAAGCTCGCCTCAAGATTTAGGGTTTAGGGTTCAGGGTTTAGGGTTTAGGGACTGTTTAGGGTTCAGGGTTAGGGTTTAAGATGGTGCTGCCGGGGAAGTAGGGTAGGCGTGTTTTGTTTCATCTAAGCTGCATGTACTCCGGCTTGCAACGCTGAAGCAAAAAGACGACACGCAGGCACAAACTAGGAAATATTGAAAATGTGCAGAAGTTCCGTGTTCTGTTCGATTCCTTCCTCCCTTTCTAACAACCAGCGAGTCAAATCAACCCTGCACCCTAAACCCTAAACCCTAGCCTAGAACCTCAATTCCACAATCCCGAGGCTATGAAATGGAAGGCATAAAAACAGGCAAATATTGAAGCCCTCAAGAACAGCCTGGTTTAGGGGTTAAGGAACGGAAAAGAAAATGGTAAAATCATCTCGGGCTTGGAATTTAATTTAGCAAATGCGACAGAAAGTGGAAACCGCGCACCAGTGGGGGTTGTTCGAGGGGCTACTAACCAAAGGGCTCCCTTCCTGCAGTGCATACTTACCACCAGAAAGCCAAGCTTCATCTTAAATCTAAGTCATTCCTTCATAAAGGCTTTTTAACCATGAACACTCACACTGACCAGAAACTTCAAATACTCGAACACACCCATTGGCCATAGGTCTCCTACACCACAACCAGGATTAAAAAAAAGGAATCCCATCATTTGGTCCAATTGGAACGATTCTTCAAAGGTCTCGACAATCCCCGGATGTCCTTTCGGTTCCCAGCTTTAGAGAGATCCCCACATGCGGGGTGCAGTTGTGAAGGTTCCCACTTGGGGGATTGATGATTCTGGAGTCCTAAACTCCTAAACCCTAAACCCCTAAATTTGAGGAACGCGCAAACTCGTGCAATGTGCACGGCATTTGAACACCCCAAACTCAATGTTCAATCCTGAGCCTCGACACGGAACCCCAAATCCCATGGTTGATCCTAGAACCCTACATGTCCTTGACTGACCTAGATCTTGGTAATTATTCCTTTTGTTTCACAAGCTGAGGCAGGATTTTAATGTCCCTATAAACTCCTATAAAACCCGGTAACCATTTCATTTTCAATTTTGTTTTCCATTTGATAAACCTTATTGGGGGGTAATAGTATCAACCGCTTCCTGAACTCGGACATCGAAACCTAGGAACCTCTCGAACCTGGGAGCAAAGAAGGCTTCCTTTTTAGTATAGTTTAGGGTTTATGGTTTAGGGCTTAGAGATGTATAAAGAAGCTGGGGCCCAAAAAAAGGGGAGCCTCCTGCGGGGCCCAGAACCCCCAAACCCCCTAAACCGTAAAATCCTTAACCCCAAACAGATGAACCCTAACAATCCAAACAAGCCCTCAACACTAAATCCCAAGTCCTGTCAAAAACCCCAAACCCGAAACCGACTTAGAGCGCGGCTGGTACCTGACCACGGTTGGACAAGTAGATCTCGGATTCGCCCACCTGGACTAGAATCGAGGGTGTAGGATGTAGGGCTAACGCTTTAGGGTTTACCTCCACATGCTGTTTGGAAGCAGTGTCCCTTTAATGGGTTTGCATTAGGGGTTGTAGGGGTCCTCTTAAAGGATATACTATGCTTTTTTCCACGTGCTAACCTGAGTTTGGCTGTATCACCCGTGAACGACACAGACTCTCTCTAGTGCGCAATGGTTATAGGTGTTGTGCAGGGTTTACTTGAAGGCTCATTAAGCTTAGAAACTAGTTATAACTGGCCGTATAACCCTACTTGCTCCCCTAACAGGAGTTATGTAGGTGACGCCAAATGAAAGTAGGATGGGGCGCCCTGTACACAGCCAAGTACAACGATCGTTATAGGCCCTCGCAAAAAGACGTCCCTTCAATATGCAAAACCCCTCTGAGCCGGCAATGCATGTGCTCGCTGGAGGCAATCAGCTCGCACACTGGTTCACATCTTCCCCAAAAAAACGATGGAGAAGATAGTGCCTGTGAAGGCCGGGCAATAATGTCTGCAGGGTCTTGCATCTTGGTCGGCCTATAGAGCCCTTTGAAAATCATTAATATACAGGGCCTTATGCAATTATTTACGGAAAATATCTACTTTTTGGAGGCCTTCACCCCGCTGAACTTGGCTGCTTCGATTGATCTGGGCTTGGGCTCCTTGACCTCCTTGTGGTACTCCCTGCGGAGTGCAAACAAGCCAATTGAAGCTCGAGTACTGGCTCATCCGTTCGCAAGCCCAGGGGGCCAGGTTGTGCTTTTTTCTTCACAGAAAGGAGGCCAAGAAAGTCCGCCTGGACCTCTTGGACATGACAGTCCGAACCTCGGGTCTCAGCGGCCCGAGAACCTGCAACCCGTGAGGGTTTCAATATAAGAGGGAGGGGATGACACCCTACACCCTAAACCCTGAACTTGGACACGCGCCATTGTCTAAATACCTAGTCTCCACCTGAATAATCCCTATAATGCTCCCCTGTATGACCCGCCTTTAGGGAGTTTCGACTATGGCTCACATGGCCCCCGGATACGGGTCAGTTTTTACACTAGGCTGCTCAAGGGTAAAGCGTTGACACTTCCGATAATGGGGGGGTTGCTACAGGGTGGAGGAAGTATCAGAAGTAATCCTATTTGGGGGTTTCCCCGAGTGAGGGCTTTTTGGGGGTCCCCATAATAAGAGATATAGCATATTGGGGTCTATGTTGGGGTCCCCCTATGCAGGGAAACTACTATTTGGAGAAGCACAAGCCCACCACCGAGAAGAGGAACGGTAGCATGATTTGGAAGGTTGGGGCTACCTGGACCCCAAATGTAAAATGATAACCTTTTGGGCTTTGTTTAGTGGTTTTGGGCTATTATTTTACCTACTTTCGGGGTCCAGGTAGTGTTCATTGCTTGGAAGTGTATGGAAATGCGCCTGAGGCTGGGGTAGGGATTTTCATCCCAACCCCTGCTCAATCATTAGCACCTATAGACCTTAACCCTAGCAGGAATATAAGAGAACCCTAGTACAATCACCAGTATCCCTTATAGTCACTATTACTGGGTGGGGGTCCACCTTAACCCCTAAACCCTTAACAAACCTAAATCCTAGACCCCATAACTTATGAGGGGTACATGTAACAATTGCATACTTGGACAAGGTGGGGGCACCCAATGCTGAAGCCCCTGACTTGGGCTTAGTAGGGAATAAAGGAATACATGGCGGCATTATTGGATTTAGGGTTTAGGCTCAGTAGTGAAAACAGGAAAATACTTTATGGGCTTGTAAAGGGATTAAATTCCCTCATTCCCACGAACCAACAGTAAGTTTCTGGGATGTGGTGACCAGGTACTTTTCACTTCAAAGCCACATGTTCCAAACCCTCGGGTCTAACAACCCTAAACCCTAAACCCAACCTCTGCCCATAACTGTCTCAATCCCTTCGTTGCCTCCGTGAAGGGAATGTCGCCAAAGTCCAGGTCGTTCCTGTTTTGAAGCGAGAGCTTAAGCACCATCTCCACAAGAGTTTACAGTCTGGTCTTGGTTGGTTTTTTTTCTGGATTTAGATTTTAGGGCTTTATACCTGCGGAGTCGTGGTGGTATTTTAGATTTTCAAAGCAATAATGAACAAGTTAATGCTACTAAGCAAAGTCTCGCACATAGCATGTTCGACTACGATTCCGAAAAATGGATATATACGTAAATATTGCACATCCCCTACATGTAATAACGCGCACTTCGTCGGGCATACCGTTAGCAGTAGTGCCTTTGCTCTTCTACATGTTCGCTATGTGTGGAGTCTAAGTTGGCTGAGTTCTTCATCGGGCTTGGGGTTCAGGGCTTGGGGTTCAGACTCTAAACCCTAAACCCTAAACCCTAGACCCTAAACCCTAAACCCCAGGGTGTATGCTTTAGGGCTCAGCTGTGCAGGAACTTTTGTGTATAATTATTGACACCCACCTTTTGTCCTTGCTCTCTGCACCCTAGACCCTAAGCCCTAAACCCTTGAAAACCTAAACCCTCAAACCCTGAAACCCTAAAACCCCAAAACCCAAAACCCCAAAACCCTAAGCCCCTAAACCCTTAACCCTCAGCAGCGGTTTACGACCCAGGAACCCTGTGGGGAGCCAACTCTTTAGTCTCTCAAGCATTTTAGGGGTCAGGGTTTAAGGAGTAACTATAGTCCCCCTTAAGTAGATAGAATATAAGGTTTAGGGTATAGGGTTGAGGGGTAAGGTTTAGGGTTTAGGGATGAGGATGTAGTGTTTGGTGTTTAGGGGTTGGGGTTTAGGGTTTAGGGACTAGAGTCTTGGGCTTAGGGATTCGGGTTTAGGCTGAACATCTACTAATACTTTCCCAGATATCCCTCCATAAGTGTACAACATATCCCCAACACCCTATTCTAGTTATTTAGTCTCCTTCATCAAAGTTCTTCTGATGCTAAATCCCAAACCCGAAACCGTAAACCCCTAAATCCTAAACCCTAAACCCTATGCGAACCCGACTTCCATTACATTCCAATGTCGTTGATTCTCCACCGTCCCACCTATCTTAGGATTTAGGGGTTAGGGTGCAAGAGCAAAAATAAAGGGTTATGTGGAGTTATACTGAGACCATAGAAGGGTATAAAGGCATGTAGTGCCGAAAGATTTCGAGGAGAATCAAATGAACAAGAAACTCAAAAATGAAATGGAATTTGTGTCTATATAGAGGGTCATCGGGATTTTACTGCAGAGCCCAAAATAGTTAGAACAGGCGCTGGGATTCATGCCATGTTCATGTAAGGAGGATTCCATGACTGTGGGTCTCTCTGCCACATTAGCCAGTTAGGCTTGTGTGAACGTGTGTACCTGGACCCCAAAAGTAGGCAAAACAATAGCCCAAAACCCCTAAAAACAGCCCAGAAGGCCATTATTCTACATACGTTTGGGGTTCAGGTAGGATTCGTCCTCCTTTAGCCAACTTCTGCCAATCGCCTAAGCAGAAAACGCCTTCAACACGGGGAGTCTAAACAGACTCAGACGCGCAAATACTGTAGGCTTTGTAGCGGCCAATAGAATTAGACGGGCTTTTGGTTTCCATTGTACTAGGACTATCTACATAAGGATTGTGACTGTAGGGACTAATGTTGGAAATTCTACAGGCTTCTACATGAAAGTGGTTGCACAGGGATTCGAATTCGGGTGGGCAAACGGTTGAAGCCACGCCCAAACTGCAGTGCCCTCAGAGGGCAGTGAAGAACTTAGTCCATTGGCTGTTTGAATGCCTTCCGAGGTACTGTAACCAGGAACCAAACATAAACAGACTGAAACATTGCTCAAGAACATGCACAAAAGCCTAAACCCTCAACTCCTAAACTTCGGCCGAGTCCTGTCCAAGCTGTACTTGCATGGCGCCGCGGTTCCCTTCAGTGCCACCTGATGGGATTACCCTGTAGATGCCTAACTACCAGGACCTTCCTTGTACCCTTCAGTGGGGATATATGGTCCCTAATAGTGGGTACTTAGGCCCTAATAGAGGGTAGGAGGAGGGTATACAGGGCGGAATTCAGACTATGTGTCAAGGAAAGTTGGTTGCGGGGTCTTGTACTGGTCACTGGGGACATAGTAGGAGCCTCGATTATTCAAAGGGACTTCTGATGGGGTGCGGTATACTTCCGAAAGGAAAAGAAATACTGCTGCACTATCCTGTCTTCTGCAGTACCAGTGTAGTTTTAAGATCTATTTGAGGTACCCTAGACTACAATTTCGTTTGAATGTATAAGGTTCATAGGACCATGATATTGCGAACCCGAAGCCCTAAACCCTGTACATCACCTAAATAACCCCAGTTGAGGTGCTATCTTCCATGGGATGTTCCATGTTAAGTTGCGTTTGGTTCTCCATTATCCCTGCATAACCCCGGTATCCCTGTATACCGATACATCCCATGGGTTTGGGGTTTAGGGTTTACTTTTATTTATATCACTAGATTCCTCTGCATGTAGGATGTTGTTTAGGCTCCTTACTGTAGATGTCGGCATGAAAGCCAGGGAGACTCAGCAGGGAAGAGCCTCCTGGGGCAGATTTAGGGTTTAGGGTTCAGGGGCTCCATAATACAAATTTCACATTTTTTATGGGGATATGCAGGGATTGGTTCAAATCCATTACAGACGGTATTCCCAATAATGGCGGAATTACCCATATCTTATGTTTCCACTTAGGGTTCTGTCGCGAAGTTGATTTTTTGTATCACGGCGTATGCGAAGAAGTTCTTATCCGACACAAGGTTGGCTTGCAAGCCCAGTTCTAACTATGAGGCAATCGCCATGGCATTTAACTAGGCTTTCCACCACTGATCTCCGTGACCTTGCAACCCGAAACCTTTAAGTAGCTACCCATCGAATCACCTGTTGGGTGCTCAGAGGAACTCCTCCCATGACCTCATGGTCAGAGCAATCTCTGTGCAGCCTGGTTTAGGGTTGAGGAACATGAGCAGTTCTACATTGGACTACTAGGTTCCCCAGGAACCCCATAACGATACGGGTGCCCTTTTTCCTAATGTTCAACTTTAATAAGGAGACCCCAATATAAAAAGGGTAAAAGGGTACTACTGGGGTACCTAGACCCTAAACTCTAAGCCCTAAACCCTAAACCCAAAGGGTACTACCGGGGTACCTAGACTATAAGCCGCACGTAAACTTGTATCAACTTTCGACTATAGTGATCCCAGCGTGTAATTATCCACGGCCGCCCCCCAATTGTGACGAGTCTTATGTTTGTTCTCCAGGGCGAGTGCTCAAGGCGGTTGAGGTTAAAGGGCTTATGGTTTAGGATGCTGTGCCATAAAGAGTTGCGAAGGCTGAAAACAAAAACCCTAACCCCTAAACCTTGAAACCTGAACCCTAAACCCTGCAATATAGTAGTTTCCATGATGAGGAATATGTATGGGATACATTGTAGTTAAGATTACTGTCTGCGCTTTGCGCGGGTGAGGGCAAAGCCCAACCTACTAAGGCCTGATTAATAGGGCCTGATTGATTATTAGCTCCTGAGGTCTATTAGAGATACCCTTTACCATCATTATACATGGAATGTGGGACCATAGCACTGGTATTTAAGTATTTAAGCCCCTGCAGCCAGTACATGAAATAGTCCGGGACCATACTATCCGGAGCATTTGAGGCCCTACAGCACCTTCATTACACAGTCCAGAAAAAAGGTTTGCCAAAAAAAGCGCGAGCGCAGCCAGCTTTCAATGTGGCAAATCATCGCCATCCAGGCCCCAATGCTTAAAAATTGTCTAAGCAACCCAGGAGAACGATAATTGCAAGAATAAAGACCACGACGAAGCATAATAACGAGAAGGATAATGCTAACAAGAGTGATAATCCTGGTAGTTCGATGAATGAAAAAATTTGTGTGCTCCATCTTCTAGTTAGAGCCGACAAGCCCGTGCGAAGGAAACTTGAACCTTGAACCCTGAACCCTAGCGATTGCCTCCGGCCACAATCCATAACTTATAGAGGCTGGGGATGAGGGATTACGGGCAAGGGCCTAGGATTTAGGGTTTAGGGTTTAGAGCTTAGGAGTTAGGAGTTAAAAGGGTTTAGGGTCTTCTATTCCCCAGACCATGGTTCCCATCCTAGGTTTCTACATGGGGTTTTCCAAAGTTGTCAGGTCGATTTTGGGGGTCCTTTTAGAAGGATCATGATACATTAGGGGCTACAACTGGGGAGCCCCCATCTAGAAAAAGGTCAGTATGCAAGCATTCAACACGCCTGTACTTCTCTACGATCTTGCCTGAAGTCTTTACAACGAAGCGCTCAAGTATTCAGGTATTCAGTACTTTCAAGAAGGCGGGCAAGAGCTCAATTCCAATCCCCCGACCCAAAAATGGGCTTATGGAGCTAACCCCAAACCCGTGTGCGCCTCGTACTCCGGGCCCCCGTCCACGGCACAGACGGCCACGGCTTTGAAGGATCTATCTCGAAGGGCTTCATACCTCAGGGATCTTGCGTAGAGCTTCGGGTTTGGAGTTTAGGGGTAGTTCTCTCTTTCGAGAACCTCAAGATAGGGTACCTGAATAGGTAAGGAAATATGGGGAGGCTCCCTATGCAAGAAATTGTTTGCGAAACTGCTGCTTCTTTCCCTGGGTTCTATAATTAGTCATTACTGCGGCTTATTGCTAAGTATTATGGTTAGTACGCATCTGTCTCTATCATACAAGAGGGATACACACTCGGGGGGAGGCATATTTCAGTTTACATGCTAAGCAATTCTATACCTTTCAGGCGCGGGCTCTGGTTACGTATCGAATTATTGGGCGTGAGGTCCAGAACTACCTGCAACCCTAAACCCCAAAGCCTACCTGCATGTTAATACTGGATTCTGGTCCGCAAGACCCTAAGCTCTTGTATTCAGAGTTCTCATGCGAGGTTAGTATAGTAAGGTCTTGCAGGGTTTTTAGGAACAGCACCACCCTCAGCAGAGTTCTTGACAGAGGACACTGCTCCCAACCCGAAACCCTCGCTGGGAAACACTCTTGAACCCTCCAGAGATACAGCGTACACCGTTTCAGCCTCTAAGGGCCCAAACCCTAAACCCTAAAGGGACTTTACTGGCCCGAACAATATAGTAGGAATATAATAGAATATAAGGGCCCTGGTAGGTATACTCCTATTATATTCTTGGGGTTCCCTGTTTGTGGTTCCCATTCGAACCCTTTTAACCCCTAAGCCCCAAACCGTACAGCCCCGGAAGCCGGGAAACCTCGAAGCCTTGCAATGCAAAGCCTTGCCTCCGGGAAAGGCGGCTTGGGGTTTTGGAAGCCCTGAATTTGTGAGGCAGTTTACAAAACACTGGTACTATCTCATTGCCAAAGGAAACCCAATGTTGATAAAAGCATCACGAAAGTCCAAGACCTGGAAGACCTCAATTGACCTGCAAACAGATAGGATCCTATTCTGCACCACCCCCTAATGCTCAAAATCAAGACCCCCAACCCTAATCCCCAGACCCTCAACCCTCAAATCCAATCCCTGAGCCTTAAACCCATAGGCCCTAAACCAGAAAGCCCAAAAACCTAAACCCTAAACCCCCAGACCCTAAACCCTCAACCAAACCTCATCAGGTCAAGCAAGTGCAGCTGGGCGGCGTGAAGGTGGCCACCTGGGTTTCGCCTGGCTCCAGCTTTCCGTAGATTGGCAAGATGTCGAAGACCTGATCTTTTTTTCTCGGAACATTTTGGAGTTTAGGGTTTAGGTTCGGAGGGTGTGGGGTTTCATGTTGCAGCTTGTTTAAACTCTAGGGTCCGCTCCCCTAACGATGGGGCCCCAAGAAAATGAAAAACAGGGTGTCTTCGACGAAGGCTCCCTAGATCTAAATCCCCTGATAGCACATGTGGTACTACTGGAGGTACTTGTAAGTAATACCACTAGAAGTACCATGACGTATTTTCTGGCCCCCCACCGAAAATAAACATGGCCTTCCAAACAAAGGCCTGACATGGAATCAGAGGCTGCTAAACAACATTAAAAAGTCTCTTCAAAAAATCTAGTGCAACATTATGAGGGAGGTTTAAGAGTTACAGGTTTAGGCTTACGAAATATCAAAGACTTGCTTTGTGGGTTTAGGGTCTAGAGGGCTTGGGGTTTGGGGCTTAGGGTCTAGAGTCTAGAGTTGAGGCTTAAGGTTTAAGGTTTATAGAAAACCAAAGCTACATATTATCGGGGTTATTTAGGGATAATGGAAAAGAAAATGGAAACTCTATAGGGTTTAGGATTTGAGGCTCAGGGCTCCACATCTGTCATAGTCTACCCTGTCTACCTGGCACGTAGTAGGGCAGAGAAAGGGATCCCCATTGTCGTCCCCTTCTCGAAGCTTCATGAGACTTAGCAAGTAGTTATAGTTCGGTCCCTTCACAGGGGTTTCCAAGGCTACATCGGGTTTTAGGGTTTAGGGATCAGGGTTGAAGGTTCATGGGACTTGGTAGCTGCTTGTTAAAACTGGACTTACACGCCCACTTACACTACCCGTAACTGGACTTGTAATGCAGATTATTCAAGGATCAGTAGGGTTCTAAGCCCATGACATAAGTAGTTACCAACTCCCATGAAACCTCAAGTATAACGGTTGCTAACCCCTTGACCCATCCCTCCCAGGACCCCAAGAGTAGGTAACATACTCGCCTTCAACCCTAAACCCAAAAGGCCATCATCTTACATACTGTTGGCGTTCCTAAGCCCCAAACCCTAAATAGTAGTCTCCATGTTCTTTTCCATTATCTATATAACCCCTATGTAACCCTTGTCAATAGCAGTTTCCATTTTCTTTTCCCCTAGACCCTAAACCCTAAACAACCCCTAGCACGAGGGAGGACTTGGCTTAGGCTGTCCGAAGACAGGATCCAAAGCCCAGCTCGGAAGTTCAAATCTGAAACCTCGAAGCTCTGCGGTTTACGGTTTAAGGGGTTTAGGGTTCAGGGTTTAAGGGGCTTAGGGTTTGAGGGTTTGAGGGGTTTAGGGGTTGACGATTAGAGGGGTTGAAGGTTGATAGAGTTTTGGGTGTTAAATTGTTTTAGGATGCCCCTACAACTCCCCGCACAGACCATCTCGCAAATCCATTGCAGACAAGCCAAGTGCTCTGTTTTTTTGTTTGGAAAAAGGTGTACTGGTCACAACTCGTGCAAAAATCCAAACATTATGACCTGAACTCGTTTGGGCCTGCAGCATGCGTCATACCGACACTTGGACCCTTGGGCCACCTGAACCCAGCCTCTAAACGCTAAACCTTGAGCCCCGACCCCTAAACCCCAAACCCCAAACCCTGAACCCTAAACCCTGAACCCTGAACCCTAAACCCTAAACCCAAAACCCTAAACCCTAAACCCTAAAGCTTAGGCGC
>CAJNIZ010003026.1:11137-24562 GCA_905231905.1 Symbiodinium pilosum | reverse complement strand
CTCGCTTTTGGAGTGGCCAGGGGAAAAAAAGTCAATACTTTTTTTACTGTTTTCTATTTTCTGAGACCTTGCACTTGTAACTATATGACCATATCTGACCCTAAAAGAAATTTCCCAGCAATCTTGATCCTACATTCAGACTTTGACCCTCCAAATCTAATGCCTAAATGCTAAACCTTTAGCCGTGTAAATAGACCTTGTATGCACCTTCAACCATAAACCCTAAACCCCGTAGGCGATGTCCGCGACAATGTTCAAGGAGTCCTGGCGGCACAGGACAAGCTTTCAAACAATAATAGGGTGATAGGTGCCGAGGGTATGATGGTCATCTCGTGACGCACAAGATCATATACACATATACTTCACTGCCTTCTATTTACTGTTACGATCTCACATGCTAATTCCGACGATATTAATAGGGGGGAAATGGTTTCCAAGGCCGGCTATGTGGCTAGAGAAGTCAAATTGCATTTGGAGCAAGCAAGGTACAATGAAAGGAAAATAGATAATGATAAGTGTTGGTTGAGGTAGTGAAGCCAACGTATGGTGATATCAGAAAATGCTTCCTCCGGTTGCTTGCTTGATTGGCCTTTCCCAACCAAGCTCTTAATAGTAAGTATGATGGTCACCTTGTGTCATAAGCTTTCTTGCTGCGGCAATCGCAATCAATGTAAATGTAAATCAAGGGCTGACCAGTTCATGGGACGACTTCAATTTTCGAATGGACTAGGAGGACGACCTCAATTTCCAAATGTGCCAAAGGGACGACCTGAATTTCCAAATGAATAGGCTTACGCACCCCTTTTCCAAAATTGAAACGTCGGCGGCAAAACCTTTTTGAAAACCACGAAACCATATCTGAGCCACCCTCTCAAGGTCTTTCAGCTTGGTTTCAGATTTTTTTGCCCCAAAAAAAATTCTCGTGCACGCATCCAATTTTGAAAAAAAATCTCTCCCAATGCTCTCAACCCTTCTCAAACCTCTTAGTCACATCAAAAAAGGACGTTTGAACCAGGTTTCAAAGCAAACATTCCTAAAGTCAAGCGATTGGAAACAGTGAAAGCAAGCTCAAATCTATTGGTAATTTGAGGTCGTCCGGAGGACGACTTCAATTTACCGAATTTCAGCGCCGAAAATTGAAATCGTCCAGGCCTTTTCCTAATAAAACCAATAAGGTGGTGCTTTCACTAGAAAGATAAGGTTTAGTGTATATAAATAAACCAACAGCGCCTAGGACGACCTCAATTTTTGAATGGATTGGTGGACGACCTCAATTTTGGAATGGACAAGGAGGACGACCTTAATTTCCAAATGTGCCAAAGGGACGACCTGAATTTCCAAATGAATAGGCTTACGCACCCCTTTTCCAAAATTGAAACGTCGGCGGCAAAACCTTGTTGAAAACCGCGAAACCATATCTGAGCCACCCTCTCAAGGTCTTTCAGCTTGGTTTCAGATTTTTTTGCCCAAAAAGAATTCTCGTGCACGCATCCAATTTTGAAAAAAAATCTCTCCCAATGCTCTCAAACCTTCTCAAAACCTCTTAGTCACATCAAAAAAGGACGTTTGAACCAGGTTTCAAAGCAAACATTCCTAAAATCAAGCGATTGGAAACAGTGAAAGCAAGCTCAAATCTATTGGCAATTTGAGGTCGTCCGGAGGACGACTTCAATTTACCGAATTTCATCACCGAAAATTGAGATCGTCCAGGGTCTCTTCCTAAGAAAACGAACAAGTTGCCATGCCATAATACAAGAGTTTATTTTGGGTTATTCCTTCTTACAGTAACAATTATCACAAGCGGTAATAGGAATTATATCACCTTAAAAAGGCTCACTTTAAGAATAATTACTGGGTGGGGGGGAATGACCCACAATGCTATTATTTACTTACAATCTCACACGCTAATCCCGACAATATAAAAGACAATATCATTCTCTATGTCCCTTTAATAATTGAACCTTGCTGCTCCAACCCAAGTCAAGGACTTCTGCATCTCAAGGGTCCCCACCCCAAAGTGCCTATAAACCCCACAAAGGCCACAAACAGCCCTCATGTACCTCCACACGCCCACCCTATGTCAATGCTATGTGACCCTTACAACCCTTATGACTTTTCAGTGTAGCCTCTACATACACAAAACCCACCCACTTAAACCCACTAATTAGTCCCTGCAACTCTTCCTTGACTCACTTGCAAGAATTCTTGATGCACACGCAAGGCGAAGGATGGCACATGCCCGCCGCAGCCATTTTCGCGCCATCTGGCTTACTGGTAGTGAAACTGAGACGCCTTGACCAGGCCACCTATGCGAGGGCCAGAGCCCAATCAGTAGCTCATTTCCACCGCGCAACCTGGCCGACGCAGCTTTCAAAGCAGAACTGCGAACTACGCATAACTGCCTTGCCAGCGATGCCAACTCTACCAGGCTCTAAGCCCTAAACCCTAATACTAATGCGTGCTCTGGCCTCTCTGGCTGCTTGGGATTGGCAGCGCTGAAGCAAGCACAACTCCTTGACAAATGCAGCTCGTCAGGGTTTTGGATGGGCGGTTTACTTTTTAATTAAGGTTTAGGGGATTGAAGGTTTCGTGTTGAGAATTTGCTTTGTTTGGAGTGGCCATTGAAAGCAGTGAATCCTTTCTCCTGCGTTGCCACGGCCAAATTCCACTTCCAAATCCCCGAACCCCAATCAACTCCACTCTGGACGCCCTCAAGTAAATCAAAGTCCCCAAACCATACACTCCGACCCCGGAAATCCGAACCTGCGACCATAAACCATAAACCTTAACTTTACCCAAGCGGCAGTTTGCAGATCACATTGTCAGACCGTTGGCGCAAGAACGATGGAGGTATCATCCTCAGACAGACGCTGTGAAAAACAACAATGGTGCCACGACACAAAGCAAAAGCGTGGAATTCGGTCCTTTACTTCACCACCGCGGAACAAATCCAGTGCCTGCCACACAGCAACCATTTCTTTGCCGTTAGTTATACTAGTATGGTTGCAGTAGTATTCGCTCACAGCTGGCCTGTCTCATCTTTTTGGGATCTCTCACGTCCACATGGCAATGGCACAAAGCCAGCAGCCTCCGAGACTCCAGCTCCCGCAGCGCAGAGCTGGCATTCGAGGAGATCTTTGCCGCCTTTGTCTCACAGGAATCCTTCGCCTGGCAATAGTCCCGCCTCATCTTCTCCAAAGCCCTTCGTGACAACTCGGGCTGTTTGTCCATGCCGGACACTGGCATCTTGTCTTTTCTGTGGCCCACGCTAGAGGCTTTCCATTTCCAGCTTGCCCCTTCTTGATTTCTTCTCGTATTGATAGCACTGCTTCCCCGAAGATTGTGCCCTCGAGAGGATCCCTCACCTCAATTTTGACGCAACGCTTTGGGGTGTGGAGTCTAGGTTAAGAAACTCACTCAATAGGTTTTGGGCATAAATAGCTTGGCCAAGGCACTGCATAAACTGCAAAGACTTGGCGGCTTCCGTCTGGACGGTTTGCCACATCCCGGGCACTTATACGGAGCACTGGGCATGGCTGAAACTTCAAATCGCTGCTGACGCACAACTGTTGGATGCAAACGTATGCTCCAATGTCAGGGGTAGCGCAAGGGTCCACACAGCACCGTGTCGTAAGCACTTTTTCAAGGACCTGGGGACGCCTGACAACTCTCTAGCTCAAGCTCAACCTTGCGTCCCAAAGCGGATGTATCTGTTGTTGTTCATCCTCGTTCGGCGCAAAATGCTGGCAAAGTGCGACTCTCTCAGGGGCCCCTCGCCCTCGCTGTCCACATCCACGTCCTCATTCTCACGCAGAGCCTGCGCATGAGCCAGGGCCCAAATATCCACAGGAGATGTGCCCATGAGGCCAGCGCAGCGCAGCAACTGCGGCAGCACACGTTCGAGCAAGTTGACGCTGACCGCGTTTCCCATGCATTCTGCCAGCTTTCGCTCCGTCAAATTGGTGCCCAAGAACACGGTCACCACATCTGTCTCGAGCCCTTGCTGCAAACCCACTTCCTGCAAAGTCATGAACCTCTTCAGGGCTGGCAAGTAAAACGATCTTTGGGCACGGCTGCACAGGATCGTTGGCACACGGTTCTTCGCCGCCCCCTGGAACTTGCCAGCCGAAGCGTCCACCACGCAAATCTCCCTGGTGCTTCGCAATGACTTCCCAAATTTCGACTTGGCCTGGCAAGGATCACAATCACCATTAGTCAGAGAAGGACTCAGCAATCTAAATCCCCTGTAGCTAATTTCTAAATCGATTTCAGGACGACCTCAAAACCTTCATTAATCGCCAAAGTAATCTCTAGGATATACCTTATAATTACAACAGTTACAACCGTCGATGTTTAATCCTGGCCTTCGCCAAATTCTTTGTGAAAGTGGGGCTCTCCTTCTTCTCATCGACTAGGTTTGTGAGGCTGGTGTTCAGGAACATTTTCAGTGGCAATGTCGGCACCAATTTGGGAATGTCTATTTCCATGATGCTACTGCTGAGGACATCCGAGCGCACGCCCAACAAGAAGATGCGGGTGCGGCCTTGACAAAGCCCGTGCTCCTCAGTCACCACCCTCATCCTCTTGACTACCTGAGATGCCAGAAGTGCAAGCAGACAGAAAGACTGAGACCGTCAGCACAATGCCCAGCCACATAGCCGGCACGACGAACGATGGATTCCCATTGCTCCAGAACATCTCCATGCTGGCGCTCAAGATTCGCGACGCTCTCCATGAGGAATGCCTTTCGCCAAGCTCTCAGAAAAAAATGAATTCTAAGCTCTCACACCCAACACCCCAATTCTAAGCTCTCCCACCCAACACCCCGCCTTGGGCAAGTCCTCCAGGACACGGTCGCACCCGTGCAATAGGAGGGAACCATTCCCAGAAGCATCGGCAGTGCCCTGCAAGGTGGCACGGACTCTATTTATTCATGATTACCTTTCTCAATTTAGAAATGGAGTCTCAGGACTCACGTTGGGCCTCATTCTTGCCAGCACTTGAAAAGGAAATGCACGGCGTGGTGAGGAAGAGCAGGTCCAAGGGCACAGGGGAATTCGGACGTGTCTTCATGTCTCTGAACACAAACTCCGGCGGCTGGCCAACGCAGCTGCAGAGGCTCTGGGCCAAGAAGAGCACCTGCGCGTCCCACTCCGACATAAAGACGTGTCTCACCTTCACACCCAGCTGGGCAAGCGCGAGGATCTTAGCTGGAAGCACATGGGCATGACTCGGCATGATTGTTATTTCTTCACAATGACACTCTACACACGCACGCCTTCATGCTGGCAGGGCACGTAGCTACAGTATCCCGCACAATCACCTCCAACGGTGATGCAGTCACCGCGGCTAGTTCCCGACGGGCTCCTGCCATGAAGCAAATAATTTCAAGGCCTACACCCTGGCAGAGCTCAATTTGACGCCAAGTCCTTGATTGCTTCAACCTGGTGATGATGCCGAGGCTGCGCGCAGCCTAGAAAGACAAAGGTTCACATTATACGTCTATGTAAACTGGGCCAATCAAAACACCGGGCCTTCTTCTTCAAGGAGGCCCAACTCACTTTCTCAATCCGCTTCACCATGGCGCCGGGTTTTAATGGCTCAGTCCCTGTGCCTTTTCCTTCATTCCCTTCCGCTTGCAGGAAGTCGCGTCAAGGCGCACAAGCTGAAGAATGACGAATGCACGTGGAAATCACCAGCGATGCCTCAATGCACCTCGTGCGCATCCACATGCCCAGCATTCTGCGCTTGCCCCGTGCGAGAATCCTTGATCAAAACTGACCTCCCTCATTGGAAGCCTTCTCAGGAAAAGCTGCTCATATGACCACAGGGCCTTTGTAAATTTTCAAAAGGCGCAATGGTGTACATCAGCTCAAGGTACGAGCTACTGTGAGGCGAAGTGGCCAACGCAGCCTACACAAAGCAAAACCCCGGGCCGTTAAAGGCGCCTAAGCATCAAAGTCATCCGGGGCGATGTTGAACTTCTTCTTGATTGCTTCGCAGTCGGGGCAGATGCAGAGTTTGCAGAATTTCGATTTGGGAGCCTGCGTAGCTCAGGCAATTTCAACGAACTCTGACAAACCCTCATCCTAGTCGTAGCCCCTTACCCCTAAACAACCCTCAGGCCACCTTCTCCGGTTCCTTGTAGTCAGCCCTGAAGCGCTTCACGGCAAGCTTCTTCAGAAGAGGACCAGTGGCAGCAGCCTCCGGCAGCATGGGCAACTTCTTGGAGCCATCCAGGCAGAAACCCTTTTTGGTGAGGATCTCGCGCATGGTGCTGCTGCAGCCTGGAACATAGTCCGCCATGATGGCGACAGCAGGCATCTTGAGAAAGAACCACGGCAGGCGCTGGTCAACCTGAGCAACCTGCAGCAACAAGGCATTTCAACTTGAACTCACGCGCACGCAAAGACTCCCATCACAAATTGTTCGTGCCCGAATGACCCGACGGCCTGCAAACTCGCGTCAATCTTATCCACGGCGCCGGCAGAGATGCCCTTCCCATAGGACCAGATAGTCCCCACGCCTGCAACGAAGACAGGAAAGACAAGACAAACGAAGACTTCACAACTCCAGCGTTCCGCCTTCGATCTTGCCAGGCTTGGCGCCAGCCGAGCTGCACACGACCAAGGTTGGCCGTGACTTTGACGGGTCCCCACTTCGCATGGATTGGCACCCAGACTTTGGCTCCCACTCAATGCGAATACGGTTGAAGCTCACATCGGGGGCATGGAACTTCAGCACACCCACCAATGATTCCAAGACGTGAGGAACCCCATTGTTCTCAAATCTGTACTGCGCGACACTTCCCGGCTTTTCCTTGCTGGTCCCGGTAGCTTTGGCCTTTGCGGAAGCTGAACCAGCATCCCTGCCCTCACCGCCCTTTGTCTGCGCCAACTTGACCGCCCCAAAGCACCTCAGTAATTGTGAGTCACAGGGATGCCGGGATTGGATACGAGGAAGCAAATAGCAAGTCTTAGAACGCAGCAAGGACCGCGAGCTTCCGCTCTTCTTGCTGCCCATTGACCTGAAGCCCCGAAACTTGCATCACAACGTGGGTCACAGCTCCTACCTCAGAACCGCGCGGCTCCAGAAGATCCGTTAATGTCATCAAAGAACTCACATCGCGATGGCCCTGCACCGCACGCACACTCAAATGAGCTGACTAGGGACGCCCCTGTCCTGCCTTGCTAATTATCTCGTTCGCCTGTACCGGGCTGATGTCAGCGAAGATCCGCTTCTTGGCACCTAGATGTTGTGATGCAAAGGTTCGTCTGATCCAGCAGCTAAATACTCGACTAAGCCCACCACGTCCTGGCTCGCCCCCTGTCCGGACCGCAGCCAAGGCATTTGCCTGAGCCCTGCTCATCGCAGCCGAGGGATTTTCGGCCATCGTGGGAAGCGTCACTACAGAGAGGGATGGCTATACCCAAGCAATCTGCAAACTGCGGGTTTGCCTGTGGCTGCCAGAGTCCAACCTTACCAGCACCTACAAGCCTGACCAACCGAGACCAGGATTTTGCCCAAGCGTTGACTGACAGATCCGCTTCGCCTGGAGGAGCGATCGGCAGCAGAGTCCCCGCCGACTCAGTGTGCTGCACAATCTGGAAGCTGTGCCAACAAATGCGCAGCTGAGCTTTTGTATCTATGGTTTGCTTACACTGGTTACCCATCATCAAGGGAGTGCATGGCGCTGGTGCTGTGCATCTGGGCCAGCTGTTGCAAAATGAAGCCTTTGCTAAGCAAGTCTTCAGATATCATCGTCCGAAGGCGGAAGAGCTTCAGAGCCTGAGCCTTCATCGAAATCCTCTTCAGCCTCAGAAGGCTGGCCAGCCGCATTCTGCGGCGGGGCCTCTCTGACTCTTGATTCCTCAGGAGCACCTCCATCCTCAGCAGGGGCGCTCAGAGCACCTGGAGCAAGCCAGGGGCATCACTTCGTAAATTGACTTGACTATTGTAGACCTGCTTAGCTACCGTGGCCTGCTGCTCGTGAGGCTGATTCATCACTGGCAGGCCGCTTGTAGAATCGTTGGCAAGATGCATCTTGCATCATTTTCATCATTTCCTCTTTCAAGAAGCCTTCCAGGATGGAGGCATGCAGGGAGCTGCGGGCCACCACCACAACGGTGATCCGCATTTCCTTAGCTGAACTTCCCTTACGGTCTCCTGATCACCGAAACGATTTCTCAGAGCCCAAGCGTCAACGGCGGCCAGCAGAAGGTAAGGGTCGGGAGCCATGGCCACCAAGCTGGACGCGCGTAGCATGTGCAGCATTTCCTTGTACGTCAGCACATGCTTGGCATGGAAATGGAGCGGAAGCGTGTCCTCGCAGGGCTGGCCAGGGCGAACCAGGCTACGCAACCCCGACACTTTGAAACAACACCTATAGAACCAAACAAAAAAGAGGGCCTCAGCTCAACTACCTTAATCAATATTGCGGCCAAACCCACGCCGAGCCTGAGCTGCAACGTCGTCCACCACGGCTGCCGCCGACTCCCCTCCCTCGGAAAGGAAGGCCTTGCTCTTGGGATCGTACTTCAACAGCACCTGCTCCTTCTGTTCCCGGGTGACTATCGGTCTCAGAGAGTCCGGGCGCGGCAGCGGCACGCCAAGCCATGGGCTTGACGAGTCGCTTGTCCTTCGTCTAGTAAGCAAGGCCACGGTGTCAAACGAGCTGCGCACTCAACCCTGCATGAATCCTAAACTACAGCTACACATTCAGGCATGGCTCCATTCGTTTCTGAGGAACCGAAGCTCACGAGAAGGGACAACGGGGCCGTTGAAGAGAACGTGAGCTGTCTCTTTGCCAGCCAGATTAGCGAGACCACTGGCCCGCTTCACCCGCTTTGTTGCCTGCGATGACCTTGGCTTTCATAAGATGGGATTGCAAAAGGGTCGGCAAGACTACCGTGAGTAATAATACAGCTGGCCAAAGGACTCCGTGCGGCCAATTGCACGCAGCTCCAGGTCCCTCTGCTTGTTGGGGAACAGCATCCATGAGGCCGTCTGCCATGTTTTCGAAGCGATCTTACTCATCGCTTTCTGGATCTCCGAAGAACCTTTGACACTCCCCGAGTCCATGGCTAGGAAGGCGTCCTTGTCGGGCTCAGAGTACTGCGCGAAGAGTTTCGCAGTCGCGTTCCTGACAAAGTGCATCACAACAAGCGGGCATGACTACAACTGCGACATACAGTGAGTCGACCATGTCTTGGTCAAGGCACATCGCCCCTTTGACAAATGGCGGCGCGCGCCCCCATGGGTTGTGGGACTTGCAAAAGGACTCCGACGTCTCTACCAAGAAAGCTGAGTCCCACCACCAGACTCGAAGTTCTGGCTCAGCGAGGTTGTCCCGTGGACGCACCAGTTTCAAGCACCTGTCACTCTCACAACTGGCGGCTATATGTACACACCTTACTGACGCCAATCAAGGATGAAGCGAAAATGCAAGAGAGTGGCTCTGGCAAGACCGTTGCTAGACCATGGGCGTCCGTGACATCCTGCACCACTAGGAATTTGCAGTACCGATTCAGCTCTGCCGCTGCTAGAGGAAGAAGCGGGTCCACAGCAGGCTTTGGCCTCTGACCCTGCCCCACTGGAGCGTCTGATGTTACGTCGCCGTCATTCCAGGCAGACTTCTGTGGCTGCGCATCATCCCCTGCAGCCTCCTCTTTCACATCGGTGTTCACCGGAACAGGAGGCTGCAAGATCTTCAGGTGCTCGTCCCGGAACCTCAGGCTTTGCACATGTTCCGTTGCTCACCCCGAGTGTGATTGTTACAAGATGTGACAAGGACAAACTATGGCGGACGAGTTGCGCCTTCACAACGGGGCCAACCAATTTCTGAGTTCGGGGGTCATTCCACTGGGCACTCGGCGAATCACAACCCACCAGTGAATATGCCAGCTTCAGGTGCGCGAGGTTGTGCCAGGCAGCCAACATGTTCAAGACACTGATCTCAGCATCGGACTTTCCCAAGAAGAAATGCTTCGGAACCTCAGCCTTTTTGCTCATGAGAACGGTGCATGGGTCAAGGAAAACAGTGATTTCGTGCTCCCACTCATCTTGACCATCGCCCTTGCCCTTGCGAGAACACTCCTTGCCAATACGCAGAATGATCCTGCGACAAGTAAGCACTGCCTTCACACCCTCCTCAAGGTCTGACTTTGTCCACTCCGCAACAGGTTTTGCAAACTCCAAGTCATCCGGCATGTGGAATCCGCGAGACAACTGTCCTTAGGATAGTCTATAAGATTATACGTCTTGCTCCGACACCGAGTATGACTATGCTACTACAGTTGCTGCACTGTACACTGGGCCCGCGACGGCAAAGCCACGCAAATTCCTTCTCGTCAGCTGCGCTTCCCAAGAGTCGGGTAGCGACAGCCCATCGGGACGCCCATGTTGGCCCGTTTGGGCCGCTCTGAAGTTCTCGCAGTACCTCCCACACTTCAGCCTCATGAGCTCTGTCGTGCAGGCGCAGCATCTTGGCGATCATATCCGCAGATTTCACCTTATCATAATCTGGAGTCTCTGAGTCGCGTGGCAGCTTCAAGAACGTGGTCTGGGGCCAGAGCTTTCGACTGCTCACTCGCAAAGGTGAGCTTTCTCTCGCTAACCCTGACCTGTCAAGGCATGTCAGTCAGTCTGGCTCTGTAGCCCAATGTGCCCAGGCACGCCTCGAACTCTCGAAACAAATCCTTCGGGCTGTGAGGTTTCCCAAGGCTGCGGTTCAAGTTGCGCAACCTGAGTGTCCCGCATCCATGTTCTAAGCAGCACTTCTACATAATTTCATCTATGGCCCTGGCTGAGCAAGTCGGTCGCACAGGCGTATACAGTAGGTGTTTCCCTCCTGGAAAAGCGCCAGCCGCACATTTTTCTGGTTAAGTTCATCCAAATTCACTCTATGAGAGATAGCCTTCCCTCACAGTTTCTGCCCACCTCGGCCAAGCAGATGATAACTAAGAGCCCTGACCCGAGTCCTGGACTTCCCCGATCCTAGCCTACTCTCCTAGACAAAGGTCTTGTCTTCGTAGGCTCTGTACAAGATCCTAGCCTAGAATCACAAAATTCTAGCGTTCTGCCAACTAGTCTGGATTCCTCTTCTAGTGAGCTAGCGTAAGTGACAAACCAACATATGGCATAAATAAATAAACTATTATGAGAACTCTTCACCTAGCAATGCAGCGAAAGAGCGAACCTATCCGAACACTGCTTTTACACATATTGACTGCATTGCAAACATGACACATGGCAAGTGCAGTAGTTCCACTTCCAGCCTCCTCGGCCACACGCACCACAGTCTCGCCATGCGCGTGCACCAGCCAAAAGGATTCTGCAGAATCTGGGCTGCCCCGGACCAACATGATTGGCACGGCCTTGGCTTTGGCACACAGACTTCATAGTCGCACAGGTATGGCAATTTACTTTTGCAAGTCGAGACACAGCTGCACACTTCTGGAAACGGGCAGCCCTCTCCCCTGTTGCGTCGGCCCACGCTACCACGAAGGCGCAAAGCTGGGCAACCCTGGTAAGGGGCGCAAAGCTTCCCCTGGCAGCACGAATCTGAAAATGAATTAGCTGCATGGGTCAGATCAAGCCACACGCGCCTCTCAGTGTCCTTGGTGAACATCACGGTCACCATGGGCATTTCGGCAGGGTCCCCCATATAAAAAAACTCCGCGGAGCTGCGGATGTCCGCGCGGGAGATGACAGCCCCGCCAGGACCGGGGACACTCCAGTCCAGATCTCCAAGAACGCAGGTGTGGCGCAGATTCCTTTCAATCATGTTTCACACGCTCACAGCCTATTCTTCTTCCGCAGGGCAAAGCGGCATTGAAAACTAATGTTAGAATGAGTGCTGGCCAAGCGGCTCTGAGTCATCCGGGATCTCGGCGCAGGTTTGGGGGACTGGCACCAAACCGGGCAACACACCAGGAACACTCCCTGTCTCTACCCAATCACCGCGCTTCTTCAGGTGATCGATGGCCTGACGGACTACACCCCAAGCTTCCTGTGTCTCAGGAATCGGAGCAGAGACAAGATCCTCGTCATCAACCTTCGGTTTTGTTGGAGACTTGGCTTTCGCCTCCTTCTTCTGGCCGGACGCAGCACGCTTTCCCATGTTTCCCAATGCCACACAGGAAGTGACAGCTCGATGCTTGGAAAAAACTGTCGTCAACACGCAAAGTTTGGGCAGCAGCCTTCAAGAAGTCAACATGTGCAGTATTGAATTATGGTTTTCCCCTCTCGCCCCTATCTCCTTGTCCAGGAAACCCCGCTAAACAGCGACAGCACTGTCGCGCCCCACCCTGCAACACGTTTTGTGTTGCTCGGACTCTCCACTTGGCGGAAGCCCTCAAACCCACCTGGGCCAAACATATGTGGAGACACATTTGCTTGCTGATAAATGGCTGGGGCGGGCTCAAATCTCTCTAGCTGCAAGTGAGGCACCTGGACATCGCGTTCAAAGCAGTCTGAAGGGAAACCATTTTGCCGGCCACGCCCTTTTTGGCCAGCTGCTTCTTTTTCTCTTCGTTCACACTTGGCACCACAATCCAGGCATTCTTGCGGTTCCTGAGCTGGAATTCCAAAAATGCAAAAAATGTATTGAAGTCGACCCATGTGTCTGTGAGGAGGGGGGGGGTGGGGGGGGCTTCCACCGACGAGCGGTCCAGGGCACGCTATCTGTTGGGTGGGGGGGGTAGGGGGGGAGGGCTGGGCGACGAATGCCTTTGTGCTCTTTGTAGGAAAGGCAAAAACACTTGTCTGTTGGGGGCCCCCCCCACCCCCCCCCTATTCCACCGACGAGCGGCCCAGGGCATGCTGTCTGTTGGCAGGGGGGGGGGTGGCGAAGGCCCTCACCGACAAGAAAACACCTAAGAATATATTTTTTCTGGCAGACCCTAATTATTCATTTTGACTTTTCGTAAGCTGTAATAACCAGCAATAATAACCAGCCACTGCAGGCAAGTGTCAACAGTGATTTCTGATCACGCAACACCCATCGAGCTCGTGGCGCAGCGAAGCTGGCTTCGATCCCGCTCGCCACAGTGTGGAACAATTCCTTGATCTTCTGCGGAATGGGCTTTGCAAGATAGATCTGGGTTTTGTCCATGTATGCGGGGCGAAGCTGCAAGATTGGTGCCTTGGCTTCCGACGATCCTTCCCGCATTAAAGCCTGCCAGCCCTGCACGTACCTGAAACCGCGTATACTGGAAAAACCGTCTAATGTTCATGCTGCCCAGGGTTCGATGACGTCGCCCCCATTCGCTGCCGAACCGGCAATCTTCTCGGCCCAAGCGCGTGTTGCGATGTAGCCCCCCAGCAGACGGGTGCACAACGAAAGATCCGTTGCCTTCATCTGCCTCTGGTCATCCTCGGGCCCTGCTGTCTCCAGCACCAGTTCTGGATCAGTGAGGCCTCGGA
>CAJNIZ010003025.1:114954-126300 GCA_905231905.1 Symbiodinium pilosum | reverse complement strand
TTTTTGAGTTTTTTTGATTTTTTTTTTTTTTTAAATATTTTGTCTTAATCATAGTATTAACAGGACGGCAACATCACAACACAATGTTTGCCGCTAGGTAGGAACTTGCCTGTGTGTGCTGCGCAGCAAAGTAATTCAGCTCAGCTCGAATGAACTCTTGAAGTCGAGCTTGTGAAACTGTCACCTGCTAGGGCTCGCAGCGCGATAAGCCGAGAGGCTGCATGCTTGCACCTGCGAGAAAGGTCTCGCAGGACTTTTCCTTTCCAGCCCATACCAGCGCCCTCGGGTCAACAGCGCCCTCACCTGAGTCGATGGGCTCCTCCTACAAAGAGGGGGCATGGCAACCTCGACGACAACAATATTTCTGCACACGACAGAAAACCCCTTTACAGTACTCAGTAGCGTCTTGCCACACTCCGCCAAGGATCTTGTACTGCGGAGGGATACGGTAAGCTTGGAAGGTCAAGGAAGGCTTGCATTCCACCCCGGCCCTTCATGAGTGCCCCTCCAAGCGAGGCCAGCACTCAGTGATGCAGGGCCACATTGAAAGACTGCTCAATGATTGAATGATTCGATCATTCCAGATGTGAACTCCTCCTGACGCTCTTCTCTCTCAAGCCCTTCCCTCCTTGCTTGTCTGTCAGCCATGATATGTCGCTGCAAGCGAACACATGTCGTGGTGAGCAACCCCCTTCTTCTACGTAACCCACAGAAGCACTGCTGCGAACAACCTCAAGTGTCAGAGAATGTCGGAGGCTCCAGCTGACATCCATCGGGCGTGCACGCATGAAGCTACCCAACTGGCTGGAGTCTCTCAGCGAGCCGAAAGCTACCAGTCTGACCATGCCCTTCGTCATTGCTTATGCGCAAAGCAATCTTTGCGGGAGCTGTTTTTGAAGCTCGCAAGATGTGTTTGGCGCTCTGCCCCTCGTGTCAGCAGCTGAAACTAACAAAGCTACTACGAACTGCCATCACACTCCCCAGGTGCCATGCGGTCACGGCTCTGTACATTCTGGGTCGGATACCTATGAGTGAAACCATGATCCAGAAAACTATGGCAATGCCGGTGTTCTCATGTCCAGTTTTGCCTTTAACCTGCAGGCCATAATGCAAGCGGGTGCCGCTAACGTACAGTTCCAAGCTGTCCTGGCTCTGAAAGTGTTTGGAGTTGTATTTCGCGTGCTGCTGGCTCTTCGGCAGAGGGCCTGTCAGCACGCACATCTATCTGATGATGCCAGTTCTACGGCGACACTCTGCTCATTGAAAGACGTAAGAAAGCATTGGTGGTGAACTTCATCTGCCTGAGGACTTACCATCTTTCAATAATTGCAGCTGCATGGTCATCCAGCTCCCTTAGCAGTGGACCAGTAGTCTGCTCCCAAAAGCAAAGGTTTGCTTGGCACGCCTGGGTTGACAAATGGCCTTTGCTACCGACACTACTTTGTAGCAGCCGTGCCTTGGCCAGAACCATGAGGCTTGGTCCCGGCTCAGTTTATGTTGAACCGTTCCTAACCCCCTCCCCGCTTCCCAGTCACCCGACCCACACCACTGTTGCACGCCAGAGTTCATCTGCAGCTTATGCCACTCGCTTGGGATCCTCTGTGCTTCGAGTCTCAGATCTGCTCACATGCTCCGAGGCGCGATGCTTCCTAAATGTCACATGACCGTGTCATGACCTGCCCTCGTAACGCTTCCCTCATGCATAGTTCAGAACTATGTCTACTTGCACACAAACCTGCTCTAGTAGCTTGCCATTTCAGCTATGCTCGTGCCCTATGTGCCCTTCACTGCATCCTGTTGGAGCCTGCCTTGTCACTGATGAAGCCAGCGTAGTGTCTCGCCGTCGAAGAATGGCCAGCAACACGAGCTGCATTCGTTGCATGCAAACACAACAACGACTCTTGCACACCAGCATGCCTGCAGAACCGAGAGCTCGTAGAGAGCAATGATGCAGCAGAGGACCACGTCGCCAGCCCAGAACTGTCACGTGAAGGATGAAGGCGCTGCTACCCCGCAAGGGGTGTCTCAACTCTTCAACAAGATCGCAAAGTATCCCCACCCCGCGAGTGACGATCAGGAGGCATGCGACGACAATGGCCACGATGAGCTGTGTGCCACTTGTGCATGGGTTGCTGAAATACGGCAGCAGCAGGCAAGCAATGACTGAGACGGGGGCCACTCCCAAGTAAATGACCAGCGCAATGCAAGTTCGCCTGTGTCCATGAACTGCTGGTCATGTTCCATGAATGCTTTGGGACTTTAAACGTGGCTAGCTAAGCATTCCACGTATCAATCAAGTCTTCCAGCTGCGCTTCTGGATCCTAAGGAACGCAGCCATGCACGTATGCTTGTCTGTGAAACGCCCGCGTCCTCGTCAGAATCATCTCTGCGGTTTCCAAGTGCGATTAGCCGTCCCAGCAAACTGTTTTCGCCTTGACGAAGTGAAGGGCTCAGTGCTCTGACATGCTGGGAATGTTCCGGATTGTTTCGGGTTGGAGCTTCCCAGTATTCGTCCCATCTCAAACGGGACTGACTCGCTGTATGCCGACCTTCAAGTGGCGATCACCCAAAAGGAGAGCCATTTTTAGACAGCAAACGTAGTGCATCCCGGCTGAACAAAGACTTATCTATACCAAGCCCAACTTTCGGCCAAAGCTCGACCTGAACAGTCTCCATGAAGAAAACGCGCGCAACACTGGGAGGAATCGGGGTAGATTGCTAGTGTCGTTGCAGGCAGCAGCTGTCGTTTCATACTTCACTTCGGGTGTGCGAAACCCCTAGAACTTTTGGATGTCCTTAGGAATTGCAAGGAATGACATCAATGCCAAGTACGCTTCCTCATATCTTTGGAGAATTTGGGCAGCCCTGAAATCATGGCGTCCGCGAGTCTCAAATGAGCTCACTACTATTCACTGCTGATATATGACAAATGCAACATTGTGATCTCACCAGCAAAGCACGAAGACTTAATCCTAGATCAGAAACGGTCACGAGAATGGAGCGGCAGTCGGCAGACAGTGATCTAATTCAAAACAGCACCGTCCTTATGATGGTAAGCACAGCTTTGCTTGCTCAAGGGCACGGCTGTACAACAGGAATGTCTTCCGCGGGAGCTTGGACATCCTTTTCAAATGGTTATTCAAGCATCCTGTCACATCTATATGCGCGATGCCACGCGATGACATGTCATGTGAAGTGCGCGATGCGCCGCCGTCGAGATGGGAGCTCTACATGTCAACTTCTGCCCACCACGGGGATATCATGCTCTCTTCTGCCACGGGTATCTTATCAACAAGTCTTCTGACAACAGCAAGCGGGACAATGCGGGACATCTTGCCCGTCTCATGCAGAAGTTGAAGGCAGTGCTTTTGTAAGTCTACCGCTGCCCAAGGTCTGTTACTGTTACAGGCCCAGTTCTTTTTGGTCCGCTACTTCTGCATCACAAACGATAAACGATATCGCGCAGTCATTGCGCATGCACGCCACAAAAGCCAACTTGCAAAATGCGCGCACCGATCTGAATATCGACGGCCTTGTACAGGCTGCAAAGACCCAAGACATACCGAGGCACTGGGCTCCCCTCCACACATCAGCTCGTTCATCCAGGAGAGGCCATTCTGCAGTTGATGCAGCTTTTAAAAAGCATGCTGTCTTTTGTTCAGGAACGCAGAAGCAAAAGCCCATGCCTCCTCTCCTTCCACCATGGCAGTTCCGGATTTGCAAATTGTGCAGCGAAGCATATGGCTCGTCTGCATGCGGAGCCTGTTCACATTTCAAACAGCTCAAAAGCAGCTCAGACGATACACGCTCTTTGGTATCGGGGGTCTTCCCTTCCCAAGAACGACAATAATAGGGCCCCAAGAAAGCTCAAAATGCACTTCCTCAATGAGGCTCCCATGGTTTTGGGAGTGATCTGGATTCCGTCAGAGCCTCTTAACCAAAACTCTTTAAACAGGTTCTCCAAACAAGGGTCCAAAGCTCTCTAATTAGGCGGAAACAGGTTAAAGAGGCTCTCAAGGCTAAACACATAAACGCCAAATACAGAACACACTCTTGAATTGGCGCAGTGCAGGAAGTTCTGAATCTATCCAGACAGGTGGCCCCAGCAAATGGGAGCGCAAAGCCGTTCGGTGCTGATTGTTGCGCCACTCTCGCCAACACCTTCTGTGTGTACCTGTTCAGCACTTTTCAAGTCTATGTGCTGCTCATCATACTCAACAGGATGAGCAGCCCCTGCTTTGTCACCCTCTCAAACAAGCAGGTATCACTCCAGATCGCTTCAGGGGCACGCGCATAACATGTTGAGCAGCAGGACACGAGAGGATTGTCCTTGTCGCTGTCCTGTCGTGAGGATTCACTCGTCAAATGCGGCATTCCGCAGGGCTCTGGACATGCGCAGCCTGCAAGCAGATGAAGCAGTTCCTGACGGATGCTCTGCTACTTGTTTTGCAGCCTGCAAAGAACATTCTGTGGTCCTGTCATCGCCCTGCCGTACTGCATGTGTTGAGGCTGCTGCTGACACCTTCCAAACGCAGGAAGCATCACGGCACGCAATGAGTGCTGCGAGGCAGCGAGGCTAGAAAGCAAGGCGTGCCACGGGCAGTAGCTCTCTGGATTGGTCAACCTGCAGTTGTTTATTCCTCCTTCATGATGCTTCCATGCAAGCCAACGCCTCATCCATGCTTTGCATCTCTATCGCCACCGTCTCACCCGTACCCCGCGAAGGCTCGCCCAGTCGCCTTGTTCCACGCAGAGCATCAAATCAAATGCGTCAAGCTCGTCTCCTACTTTCTTCGAATGTCTCATTCCTCAGTGACCGCCAATGGTGGTCTCAGTAGCCGTTTGGCGTCTTCGGCGGCATACCTCCTTTCGGACTGCCGATCGGCTGGCGCCTCCTGTCGGCACACTCTTCAAAAAGCCACAACGCTCGATCCGGCCCTGCCTCTTCAGTTCGGAGCAGATGCAAGACTCCACCGCTGGGTTCCGATGGCTCGGATCCTCTCACTGGAAAGTCAGACGCTATCTGAACTTTGGACAACTACCTGGATCAGGCTCTGAGCCTGCAGCACCTTGCTCCACTGCCCCGCCCTCCAGCAAAGCACGATTTGACATTACTAAACGAGTCTGACGTGCGCTGATCCAGCGACATTCGCAAGATTGACTTGCCTGCAGAAGCGCGTAGCTTTCCTGATCTTGGTCAGGTCGCTGGCCTGCTTGTGTCAGGGGAAGTTTGGATGAGCAATGAAGGGCAATGGGGCAAGTGTGTGATCTTCGGAATGACCTGGAGGCGCCCTCAAAGATCCAGAGTCCTCGGGGCACGGCAAGTGTTGCTACAATGCAAGGTCGCAGTTCGGAACTGTTGACACCAGGCAGCCGCACTTCCTCTTCAAGCAAGGGGCGCTTGCTCGAAGCTTCATTGCTCGTGTCCATGTCACGTACTATCAAGGTGAACTAGTCTTGCGTTTGCTGCTCAGCTTGGATGCTTGAACGAAGTGCCACACGGTGCTGCAGGCTTGCGGTCCGTTCTGGTCCGTTGATGTGTCTGATGTCTGGAGCTGCCAATCTGCTTTCTTTTCCCATGAGTGGTCTTGAACCCTGGCTTGCAAATATAGGCCAATGCAATCAGTCTAGCACCAGAGCAAGATCCGATAGTTCAAGTCCCCACCCTGCAAGGCTTTGGAGGTGGGGCCAGACCGTCGTCTCGATGAGCAGATCAGGGCAAGAGGTGGAGGGGGTTTGGGGGAGCAAAGGAAAGGAGGGGGAGGCGGGACGTGAAATCGCGGCCGACAGGTCATCTGATCAGCAGACGAACAGATATATGGTGGCTCTTGATAGCGTAGATGAGGCAAACGCTGCACCAGCGTGTTGGCAGAAGGGACCATGAATGACCATGATGATCTCAAAGTCTGCAGAGGGGCACTGGGTGGTTCCTGAGCTGGCCCAAACAACAACTTAGCATAATCCACCAGGATTTGGAGAGGGGAACCTCGGGACGTACTTGCTTTTGTTGCCTCAAATGTTATTGTCCAGTACAGTCGCAGGCTTCAAAATTCAAATCTCTGCAAGACGGGCATCATTTGTATGAGCCATAAATCCTTAAGGTCTGCTATGGTCTGCCTTACTCTCCGCCCGGCGCGCGTAGGGGTGCAGGGAGCTTGAAAAATATAACATAATGTGATGGGAGAATGCGGGAGAGTGAAACACACAAAATCGATGATTTGGAGATGCAGATTGCCCAAAGTAAGAGCGTCTAACGGAGGGTAGGACCCCATTTCGCCCACAATCCTAGGCGAAAGCATACTGCAGACTAGACTCAAAAGTGCCCTGAACACTCTTAGCGCTGCCACTGGCACACGCAGCCACAACCACCTTGCAAGTACCCAGATCCAGAAACTGCGTGGCATTGCGTTCTGTAGACTCTTCTCGCTACGAGCTTCCCCGAGATTTACTACCAATAGCAACTTGTTTTCTCCGTTTGCCGTCCCTCCGCTGGCCTTGGGCAAGCATGGAGGAATATTAATAACCCTGAAGAAGGGTCCTACAGATAAACTGAAAGCAGCCTGTGCAAAACGCCATGCAAAAGCTAGGAAAAGCTGCGCTGGCTTCACCAGGAGCAAGGAAAAGCTGAGCTGGCGTTGTCTTCAGGTGTCCTTACAGCATCCACTGGCCTGTCTCAGGGTATGAGACCATGTGATTCGGAAGTCGTGATGAGGCTGAGGAGAAGGGAGGTCCCCGCAGTTCCTCCAGTCGCAGTTCTGGCTTGAAAGTGGAGGCAAAGCTGGTCAACGTCTCTCCCTTGCTTTGCGTGCCTCGCTTGGCGAAGAGCTGTGGGGAAGACACATAGGCTTGCAGCTTAGGGTGTTCCCGAAGTACTAACCCTGCCCAGAGCGGTGGACCCTCCCACGAAGAGGTCGAGGTTGAGGCAATGTCAGAGCTGGTCTTGAAAGATAGCGAACCATGTGAGCTGCTAAGGGAGCTGCTGAGTGAGCTGGACTTCCAGCTATCGCCTTCTCGGTCAGGAAGTCGCTGCTGCGTGGGGAGAGGCCTGCAGGCCGTCTTCAATTGCAAGCGTGCTGCGCGCTCTCGTTCGATGCTCGCATGCCAGTTGGCGTTGCCGGTCCGCGACACTAGCTCCAGCGGCATTGCGGGCTATGGAGGCCCTGGGAAAATATCTTCTTACAACATTGCCGTAATTATACTGAGTCATGACACTCGCAATGTCCGAGTAGAGTTGGCATTTCAAGCGGGATCTATAAGTCCAGCAACATGTTGCAGCACTGCACAGAAGCATCTAGTCTACCTGAACTTGAACCCGCATGCCATTATGCGTTGCCCATGTCATAGCAGCGGTCGAGCTTTGTAGCATTGCAACCTATTGTGGGTGCGGTAAGCGCTGAAATCATGTTTGTCAGCTGCAGGCCACCGCAGTCTGTCTGAGAGATGCAACCCCGCCAGACGCATCCTGGGCAGCAAATTTGCAGAGCACAATGATCTCCTTCCCACAGCACGAAGCCTCTATTCGAGTTGCGGCTGAAGCAATGGCAGCCACGGCCTCATGCCAGGATCTGCCCGCACGGTACGCTCATACCATGCCCGCTGGATATAGGGTAGTGGCCGCCATCACTCTGCGTCTGGGCTCAGCTATCCTGGCATTACGCAGAAGGGACTTGAAACTGCTGCCAGAAGCAAAGAAGCGTCCTCTCGTTTGCAGCAGCCGTCTCCCCTATCTGCTTGACCTGTCAACATGCATGATTGCGCATGTGTTTCAACGGGCACGCAGCAAAATATGCGCTGGAACTGCTACATGGAGCAAGAGAAGTGGAATGAAGGGCGCAGGCAGCATGTGCCACCAAAGGCCACCGACTTGTTGAAGCCTCACCAGCAGTGCCGCACAGCAAAGAATTCAGAGATCTCCATTGCCCAAGCGGATTGTGCGACCTTGAGTCGGCCCTCTTCCCATCCTCAACCCCAAACTCCTGCAAGAAGCCGAAAGAACTCAACCATCGACCCTAAACCTTTATGGCAGACCATTGAACTCTAAACTCCAAGCATGGGGCTGTAAAAGCTTAGGTCAAACATGTCAAAGTGGCTGCGACAAGAGTGTTGCAAGGGTTGGGTGATCACCCCAAGGTGTCACAATTCACGGAACTCTGGAGCCAGGCCTCCGAATGCCCAAACTCAAGAGCCCAGCGAATCTCTGGGTATGAAGCCAGGAGCTCCTGCTGCATCAGGTCTGAAATGTCTGAATCCTCATTCTGCGCAAGACCGATTCGCCAGATCGCGAAAACATGCGAAAACACTTCTTGTCCGCATTGATTGGGCCAGGGGGAACAATTTTGGACCCTCACATCTTTGTTGTGCGCACCAGAAAATGCCAACAGTCACCGCGATTGGGCGGGTCAGGATCGCCAGCCTCGTAACTGTCATTTTCTTAAGCCCTCGCATCTTGGTCGCACCGAAAGCATCAACGCGCGAATCATGCTTGTGGTCGCGATCCTTGCAACTCACAATGCCCCCAGAGGGAGGCCTTCTAAAGTCGGTCCCAAGTCCACGATAGAGGTGGAACTTAGATGAAGGGATGTCGGTTGGATATCTTGTCTGCGCATTTGCTTTTGTGGCTCTTATCTACGACGCTCCCATTCTGCGACCCGGATGGTAGGCCTTTGTTTCCCTAGGTAATGCTCAGCAACAAAGGGGCTGCTGCCGGAAATAGTGATGTGAAGTAATGGGACAAGTATCAGTTGAGACTTTGCAACTGAGATTTTGGTGTCAGAATGATGCTTGCAGGAAGGCTGAAGTTACTGCTACTGTCGATTCACTGTTCTGCTGTGAAGCATACTCGTCAACAGGTAACGTGTCCAAACGCTCTGGTGTCATGGTAATCAAGACATGGGGCGTCGAGTCCCAAACATTCACAAGTCAACGGTTCCGCTGTTCACCTCCAGAGTTTCGCTGCTCGGTGGGCAGGAGCGCAACATTCGAAAGAACAACGGATGTAGAGGTGGATGCTGTAGACCTGATGCACTACTGTCGTAGTCAGAACATTCTTTTCAGTGTGACAGGCCATGTTTACAAGCCCCCAGCAGTAGGTGAACGCGTGCGGTCTGAACTTCTCTGATGCCTGCATTTGCTCATCTAGACCTGCAGGCACCCAGGCCACGACACGGAAGCAGTTTGCAGTGTTCAAGGCGCATGAACCATGAATGCCAGCATGGACAGTTCAGCTGGCTGCCTGGCAGCTACAGCTAAATCCACTGTCTAAGCCCCGCACGTTTGACGTCGGTGCTTGCAGCTAGCTTGACGAAGAGCTGCAAGGAGGACAAAAGCAAACGATGCAGCTGTTGCTGACGCTGCAAGATTCGCAGCTGCTGCCTCAAGGTCCTCAAACCTCATTCTCTTCTTTTCATTTCATGCTTTGTGCATTTGACAATTTGCATCTGATTGCACCCCACTCAAAGTAAGGGCCGAGCTCCTCTGCGAACTGAAGTGTCCGTAGTTGCTGCCCCGAAAGTGTTGCTTTTTCCATTAAGCATGCCTGCCCATGGGATGCCCGTGCACTCGTCGGATGCTTTGTTAAATTGGTCCAAACACACCTCTGCATCTGCCAGGTGGCTCAGAACTTCGTGCCTGATTTTCGCCTCACTTCATGACATTTGTCTCAAGCCTGAAAAAAGGTCTACACTTCTCAATGCTCAGGTGGCAGCCATGGCCGCGCTGTGCAGATCAGCGAAGCTCGCCTCACCATTTCACCGGCACTGCTCAAAGGCTCACAGTGAAGCTAGCCTCACGGTGAGGGCCACGCATATGCGGCCAGCAGCGTGGAGCGACAGAGTTGTTGAAGCCCCTGCACAACTCGAATGGCCTCGCCACAGGCTTCTTCGGGGCTGCTGGCTGCGCTGGTCCGCACGAGTCCAGGATGCCAACCTGTGCATCGAGCAGTGGCAGCTGCTGCCGCGGAACTGTCGGCAGGACTTCCAAGCCTTCAGGTGCTATCAGCAAGCATTTGGCACACTAGCATGGCAAACAGGACGGGTGCGCGTTAGCTCATGACAGCTCGTGGTCGTGGTATGGTGCCAAATTTCCAGACGGCCCATACTCTAACGTTCACTGTGAGAACTAGACAGGACGTCAGTTTCCTATTAGAAGCCAAGTGGCAATGTCCATGGCCAAGACTGCTTGGCGTTCCACACTAGATGTGCAACGTGTGAACTGCTTGCGTGGTTGAGCGGCTTGTGAGGTCTTGGGGGCAGGACTCACGACGCGAAGGTCTTCAAGCGCACGTTGAACTGATGTCGACATCAGCCAACCTCACTGCCAGAGAGCTTCCCGTGCTGCGATTGAGATAGAAAGCAGCAGACCCGCTTTGAGCAAATCGCTGGGGCTGCGGCCGCTTCCAACACCTGACCATGCCGGAACTCGAGAGTGTTTGGTCATGAAATACCTGCAGGGAACCAGTGCCAAGGGCATTGAAGCATCGCACGTATTTCTGCTGGATTGAGGAACACTTGGAGCCTTTGTGACATTTGCGGTTCCGGCGCTGGCCTTGCTCCAACACGCATGCTGCACACATGCGATGCTGTGTTACTATGCATGCCATCCGCTTTGCCCATTGCATCTTGAGGCAGACGCAAGGCCAAGGGATAGGAAGATAAGACTTGTGAGCGCTTTTCCTTTCGTGCTGTCCATGTGAAGACATGATTGAAGCGCAGCTGAAAGTTTGTAACAGGCCGGCTTTGCCAGCGCGGCATCCAAGAAGGAGCACACCACGGTTTGGACGAAATTGACCGCATCCCAGGCCCCGCCCGAACCTCAGATCACGTCGACTGCTGCATCTTTTGCTTGCCTGTGTGCTGGCATGCGTCCCCCTAAGGCAAATCTAGTTCTCAGCCCTTGACCAAAGGGCAGTGTCCGCGGGTACTGGGCCAAGCTGCCGAGCAGCTGCTCCAATGAGTTTAGGCCTTCAGCTAGAACATTACAACAGCGATGTTGAGTGTTCCCTTTCAACGAAAATGCCAATGCTTTGCGCACTCTGTATCCCTTTCACGCGAACTTTCGTTAAACTTTCGCGCGCAACTGTTCTCGTTCAAAGGCCGCTGGACAGAAAGCCAAAAACAAGGACCTGTCCAACAACCCTTAGCTCAGGTGGTCGCAGCTGTAGAATCTACGGTCATCATCCTCTGTCTCGGCGTTTGCACCTGTACATTAGATTGCTGAAGCCCTGATAGCGGCTGATGCGAAAGATGGCGAAAGAGCGAGCCTTGGTCCAGAGCGTCGTGTATGGCGCTGGCCTTTGAGCAACAAGGTCTATCGTCTCTTCATGCTTTGACAATCTCCTACCGCACTACA
>CAJNIZ010003025.1:75374-114914 GCA_905231905.1 Symbiodinium pilosum | reverse complement strand
CTTTGGTGGCTTTGTGCAGGTCCGCCATGAAGCGGCAGATGTAGCTGTTGCTGCGCCGGCCCTCGGCGTGAAACTGCTCCCACAGGCATTTTTCAGCAAGGCGAAACAATTGGTGCTCCGGTGAGTACCTGGTGCAGTCCATGGAGCCAGAAATGGCTCAAGAATATTCGGACACAATGTGTCCTACTCACACGGGGCACCAAACTGAACCCAAAACGGCCACGGATGTGAAATCAAAGACATGAACATCCTCACGCTTTGGGGTTCAGGATTTGGTGCTACCAGATTGTCATTCATGACGCATGCGTAATACACGACATCGGAGAGAACTGCATGAGAATAGGCAGGCCGCAAAAACTTGTGGCGCGTTGTCATGGTAGTCAAGCATGCGCATTGCAGCTGCTGTTCTCTCGCAGGCCTGATGGCATGTCTCAGAAAACAGCCGAGTGAAGTTGTTGACTGCGCATGTCTGCCATGCTCCTGCCTCGACAACCTTCTGCTGGGCTGAAGTTATGTTGGGCGCGTTTCCCATGCGGATCCAAATGCCGACCTGTCATTGTTGCATGTTGTTACCTGACCCTTGCTTGGAGCTGCTATCTCGCCATCTGTTGACCCAATGAGTAAATGATGTTTACGATAAAGCAATGCTTCCCATGCTCTCTTCAATCCAAACCAACCACCAGTAGCGTGCGTTTGCTGACCTGTACAGCAGGCCCCGAATGCAGGTGCGCAGGTCAACTACGCCGTTGGTCCACGTTGAAAACTAGACTTAAGCTAACTGAAGCTTTTTGGTGGACAACCCCTTACAAAATAAGAACAACCACAACAATTGCCAAGAGAGGCAAAGCATCCAGCAAAGTGCGTTCTGTAACAAGCTACCCTGCGATTATAACTAGTAGCATGAGAGAGTGATATTTGTTTACTGCTGTGGAATCTCCAGCCCCCGCCCCTCCCCCCACCTTGTCCCCTCCCTCCCTCTCCTCCCCTTCTCCCTCTGCCGCAGTCCTACACCCAAGCTTGAAATCATCTTTCACCTTAACCTTGAACCTTGCCTAACCTCAATCCTCAACTTCTTCGACTTTTGTCTCCTTCAGCGCTAGGCCCGACAGCAAGCTGTTTCTCAGCGCATGCAGAGCAAAGGAAAGAGATCTCCGGTATCTTTGGCAAGACGCGCGCGCCTGATTGTCATCGGGCTAAAGGTCATGTGCAGATTTTTGAAGCTTCTTTGCTCTGTGGTGAACTTTGTGGAGTCTGACATGCCCTAAACCCAACAGAGCTCTGCGCGCTCACTGGCAAAGGACATCCAACTCTGCACCGCATGTGCCATCGACAGGGGCAGGCCTCCAAACCATAATATACTACAATATACTAAAACATACTACAGTATCTGTTGTTCAAAGGCGATTTTTCTGGGGTCCGCTGCAACTGTAGCGTGAAGCTCCGCACCCCTCCACCCCGGCCTGCTTGGGTTGACTGAAAGCACCATGACCGCAGAACCCAACTGATGCGGGGAAACCTAGATGCAGAAACAGAACTATACGGGCTCTTTTACTGGAATGGCATGAGTCAAATGTGACCCCTTCAGGCTCAAAAGGTCAGCCCGATTGCAGTCACATGTCAGGTGTCCCGCCATCTGACATGAGGTTCAAGTGCTTCCGTCCTTCCTCTCTTCCCTGCTTCCTGCTCACGCCATGCCGCTCGCGTCTCATCCCCTCCCCTCTCCTCATCTCCCCAACCTGCCTACACACTGCCTCCTTCTACTCAGTCTTCCCTCCCACCCCGAGACGACCCCAAAATTGAGGATTCTTCTGAGGATTGCCACTCCAGCCAACTCACAAGATACAGCCTTCGGCTCTGCATGAGAGGAAACTAGGCAGTATTAGTGCTCCTGGTGCTTTTGGATCTTTAGGCCAAGGTTTATAGATTCAGGTGTCCCCAAAAGCTTCGTTTCCAGGTTTATAGAGATGCAAGCGAATGACGACAGGCACGAGCATGCAGTGTGAGCGGCGCATTTCTGCCTAGGGAATTCCTGCAAGCGGTCGCATCTTGAAAAGGATTGGCATGCAGGCAGCTTGCAGAGGCCACGAGGGAGGTCGCTAGGTGGCTCTTCGACGTGCTACTGCGACCTGTTGAGAGTAGTTTCACAGGAGGCTCTGCAAAGCTATCACCTTTGCATTGGAATCCCAAACATGCTGAACACTGCATGAGCGCAGGCCTGTTGCAGAAATTGCAGCCAACGTTCCAGGCTGCGAGCTTTGTTCACTAACATTTGCCTGATGTCTGTTTGCGCACCTGAGCGGCATGCACAGAAAAAACAAGGAGGTCTTCGAAACTCTCCTGAATTGCCGCCTAAGAAGATGACCTACCCGCTTCGGGCTGGCGCCTGCGTTCAGCAGCTGCAGAGTCCGTTGATCGACCTTCCCCCCATGGACAATGTTGAGATATTCGCTGCGTCCCGCATTTTCCCCACATTTTGAAACTATCTGCTGCTACAACTTAGACGAACTGCTGCCCAGTCGCTGCAGCGAGCATTGGCTGGGCTCCGACTTGTGAAAAGGCTCGCACGGAAACCGACACGGCCTGGTCCTTCAGGGGCTGAGGTGTGCTTGAGGTGCAGGTAATGGTTAATGGCAAGTTCGGATGCCTCTCGACCAGCATCGAAAAGATCGTAAGCCATCTGTATGAAAGCATCGGCTGAGGTTGGCTGGTGTCCATCAGCGTCCTCCTTGTGGCATCGCATCTGAGTCAACACACCTAGCTACATCAGAAGGGGATTGGCAGGCACCTTGTCGGCAGCTGACATGTCCTGCAGCAAACAAACTAACACATCTACGGTACCACACGCCTCTCCACGCAAGGCCTGGGGACAGCTGAGCAAGCCGTAAGGTGTCAGGACCTCGCGCAAGAAGTCGGGCCCACTTCCAGATTCTAGATTCAAGATATTCGAGGTATCTTGAGATATTTGAAGGTGTACGCAGTCACACCATGTACGGCGCAAGAAAGTCAATGACAAAGCTCCCGGTCGCCTGCACATGACCAGCGCTGATGCCTTCTGGGATCAAGGAGAGGCCTTGTCAGGTTCGAACAAGGATCCACACATCAGTGTCCGAGCATCACAGAGCGCTACATGGCACAGAATCACGCTGAATCGCCTAAAATGCCGCAATCCACGATTTGACTGACCTCAAGCTATGAAACTGGCCGCACTTCTGACACCTCATCCTCCTTGCAGTTTCTGTGAGATCCTCACGCCAACCTGTAGACACTGCGCCGCAGTTCCAACCATGCAGATGGCAGAGCGCTCATCCCCTTCCACCTGAGGACTCCAACTGTTCAGTCCTTGCTGTAAAGCAGTGTCTGTCACATGTAGCATAACGACAGTCACAGGTCACAGCTTCAAGATGCCCCACGTTTGGGCAGCGCCTTCACAGCACACACGGCGATGTCACCAAAGGCAGCTACGAAGCCAGGTCCTGCAGAAGACGCAAAGGCTGCAGTCCGACCGGGTGACAAGCCACAGGTTGGGTCCCTCTCCGGGAGCAGGCGGTCCAACAACCTCTCCCTGAGCCAGTGCACATTTTGTGAGATGCGAGCGATGCACTGACATGAGGCCCGGCTTGCTCGAGCGAAGACTGTGGACAAGCTGTGTGAGCCGGCCAGGTGAGCCCTGAGCAAGTCGAGAATCTGCAAACCATGCAGCGTATGAACTTACAAGGCAGTGACGGCTCAGCAAGGATGCTTGCTCGCCCGTTCTGGTGTCCTGTTCTTTCCACACAGGCCGTCAAGCTTCATGGCATGCCCTGGCTGCAAGGTTCCTTGCCAGTATATAGAATCAGTAGCGAGTCGCCAGAAGCTTTGCCGTTGCCACTGTGACCTTTTGCAGGCTCTGACAAGATGTGACAGGACATGGAGATGCGGGGATACCAGTATGGCACGGGCAGACCGACAGAAGCCGCGTAGATGGCTCGCCTGCTACCTAGCAGGCGTCTGGGCTGTGAGCCTGCTGTGGGCCTGCTGTGGGCTTGGTGAATTCTGAGTTGGTAGCCAGTTGCGCCAGAGAGGCTGTCCAGGCCAAGTCTGCAGCCCCCACAGAACCTGGAATCATTGACATAGGAACACAAGTGGCCAACCCCGCTAACAAGCCAGCTAAGATCAGCGGCGCGGGTGTGTGTAGTATGCTAAGCGCTCCTGTCAAATACAGAAGACAAATCTTCGCCCTCCATTTACCTGGCAGTCCTGATTCCAGGCAAGGGTGGCGAAAAGGCTGCTTGAAGAGTCTGCCTCGGAGATGCGCCCCAGAGCACGTGAAAGCTTCCAATAGCGGATGACGTCAAGTTTCAAGTTGTAAGGCTAAGGATGCATCCTCGACAATCTCAAGCTTCTGAGCCATGAATGGTATCTCCTCTGCTAGGTGTAAGTAACACATTGCTGGGCGAGGCTCAACATGGATCGACTCATTGTCCTGTCCTCAAGATGACGGTCTTGAGACACGTCTGCACCAGTCCTGTACCTCATCCAGCGGCGCTATGCAGGGATGCTATAAGGATTATTTATATCGGGACTATTATATTTTCCCTACTAATCACAAGCAACAGCATTCGAAAACAAGGCCTCACCTCCTTACTCTCTTGAAGAAGTTGTAGAGGCAATGTTCTGACACCGTTGGCCACAGCTTGCTAACCTCAGCCTGCAGCAGGCGCTGATACTGGAGGACTGCAGCCCTCCGTCTGCTCCAGCAAGTATGCTCAAGATTGGTCAATAAACCTTCGAGCCTTGAAGCTGTTTCCTTCCTGTGACAAGAAGATGGAAAGCAAGCGGCCGTTTTGAGTACCGACCTGTCTTTCAGCTGCTAGAAAACGTGCTTCATACATGGATTTAGGGAGACCGAGTGCAGGGCAACCAGGACCACCCCCACGCAGCCGCGGCCAGGGTGCGCCGCCGCTGAGTAGACGAAGGCCGGGACCTAGCAACGGCTCAGCCTCTGCATCAGTGCTGCCGAGCTATGCGGTGGCGTGGCACCTCCTCCAATGGCACTCCAGCAGGTGCTGCCCTGCAAACAGCCAAAAATGGGATCATCGAAGGGCAGTGTCAATGACCATACAGCCGGGCCCCGAGCAAATCCACTCGGGGTCCATTTGGGAAAATGGACATTCGCCAGTCAGAAACTTAGCCAATGCGTCAGACATACAAACTTTCTGCAGGACAGTATAAAAAGTGACGCACACAGAGCCGCCGCAGTTGGTTTGTGGAGAGGGGTAGAGCCCTGAGACAAGCTGCAGTCAACTCTTGGTACGGTCCAACAGAGGCATGCTATCCTGCTTAAAAAGAAGCTGCTGTACGGCGGCGCGCCTTCTGAACTACTCCAGTGAGGGGGGCCACGCAGGCTGCAGCCAATCTTGCGCCCACAGGTAGTGCCTGAAGCAAAGCACCAGCATAATGCAGGCTTGCCAGCATTGTTTTTGATGTTTCTCAACGATTTCACTTTATGCTTTGAGGGTGGTGCAAAAGCAGCGCATGGAGGCCAATGCCTCAGTCGCGGCAGGATTGGTGACTGATGCTGCTAGCTGCTGAAGCCGCTTTGCATCGAAAGTTGATTCAGCGGTCAATGCAGTTGACGGAGTGCCGAGCCTATTAGACGGGATCACGCCATCACTGGCCAGCATGCCCCCCTGCAACACTGCCTTTTGAAATCCGGCAGCTTTTCCGGCACGATCCGCTGAGAGACAGAAGCAGGAAGCAACTAGTGACTCAGAGACTGGGGCAGGCTCGTCCAGCACGCCTGACAAGGTTTGTGGACGCAGCTGATTATGGTCCCACCCAGCTCTTGGACCATCTCTTGCCGCCCCCCTGCCGCAGCAGAGCTGTGATTTGGTCTTGTCGCGTCTGCTCGGCTATAGCCAAAGGGGTGTAGAATCCCGAGCGGATATTCGCATCGACTCCAGGTGCCTCAAGGAGGGCCTCTACCACGTCTGCATGGCCGTGCTCGGCTGCTGCATGCAGCGCAGTCCAGCCACTGCTGTTTGCGTTGACATCGATAGTAGGTATCTTGAGCAACGTCTTCAGGATCTCAAGTCTGCCTTTCTCTGCTGCATATTGAAGCGGTGTCCCTTCCACAAAGAAGCATTTTAGGTTGACATCAACTCTCGGCAGGGCCAGAACCAGTTCTAGCAGCTCGACATCTCCTTCCTGGGTAGCTGCGCGCAAGAGCTTCCCGGTGAAATCAAGGTCTGCCACCAGTTCCTCTCTGAGGGCCTGAACCTTCTTCACCGCGGCTCTGAAGCTCTTGGCGGCTTCCAGGCTGACCTCAGCGCGGGCTGCAAGAATAGAATTCTCAATCTCTTCAGACTCCTTGGACTCCTGCTGCAGAGTCAAGGCCAACACAGACTTGAGATCCACATTCATCCCTGGCATCTTGAGAAACATCCTGATGAGTTGCACCTGTCCATTGACGGCTGCCAGCGCCAACGCCGAAAATCCGTCAGAGGTACAGGCATTGAGATCTATGCCAGGTGTTGACAAAAGCAATTCTGCAACAGAGGCATGACCATACTCTACTGCCACATGCAGAGGCGTGCGGCTTCTGCTGGCACGCAGGTTCAAGTCCACACCAGATGTCTGCAAAATTTGCCTCACCATCCTTGTGTTGTTACGCTGTATCGCAAGGTGTAGCGGCGCAAAACCGACACCACACTTCGCACCACTCAGGTCCCTGTTTATGTCCAGAGAAGGGCATCTGAGCATCTTGGCGAACAAGCTTTCCTCCAGTTCCGACTCTACAGCGATGCGGACGGATCGCATATCGATCTCGATAGCTGGATGAGCAAGGAGCAACTCCGCAATATGCTCTTTTTTGCTCATCAGGGCAATCGTCAGGGCAGTATCCCCACTGTCAGACTTTGCATTGACATCTGTTCTCGCATCAGCAAGCAGAAGCTGCAGAGCCTCACCCTGTCCCTCCCTCGTGGCGAAGAGAAGCGCTGTGAATCCTATTGACGTGTCATGCGCATTCACATCTATGTCAGGCACAGACAAAATCAACCGCAGCACGTCGACCAGGCCGTATTCAGCAACCAGCATGATGGCAGTTTTGCGGTTCAGCAGGCGATTGATATGCTTGACATCAATTGTGAAATCTAGCTTGCACCGTGCCTTCACGCAGCTTAATCCTGCAATTGCATGTCGAGGCGTGAACAGAGAAGGATGTTCTCGAAACAGTTGAGCCAAGGTCTCGTCCATATTCTTGATGAGGCGTGTAACCACGGTTTTGTCTCTTGCTACCGTTGCTTTGAACTTCTCTTCCGTGAGCAGATTGGCCGCAACTGCTGATGTCGTAGCTGCCCAGGCTTTTAAGACCTGCTCCTGAATCTTGCTTTCTTGCCCCTCATGGCTCTGCATGCATGCAAAGAGCGGCCGGTGATGTTCTGCCAAACTTGGGGTCAACCCCAGTATTGTAGGCGTCTTGCAAGCCACAAAAAGCTCAGCGGCCGGCCAGAGCTTGTCATCAAAGCCATCATCCCAAAGAACCACAACAGTCGCACCAAGAAATAAATTGGGAAGGCATTGTTCGATGGCTTGCTTGACGATGAGCTCGTCTTCTTTGCAGAAATGCTCATACACTCCCTCGTCATTCCAAGGCTGAGGAACACATATAAAGTCAAGCCAAATATACTCGATCCATCGGCACGCCTCGCTTTCAAGGACCTCCTTCAATCTCGCAAGCTTCAGCCCATCTGGGTCGAAATGCTTCTTGCTCAGCCAAACATGGCTGATTGCAGCTGTTGATCTCTTCAGCTCGCCGGTCACGATGCTTTGAAAGCTTATGCTGCGCCATTCCAGAAGCTTCCTGTCCTTTAACATTTGATGTGGTGGACATCGCTTTGGCAGTTTCAAGAAGTCTTCTTTGCCTGAAGCTGCAACTCCAGTACACAAAAGAATGATTGTGATCAAAGTTTTAGGCTGAACCAGTTTGAAGTTTGGCGGTGTGCAGCGTGGTTTGTGCAACCTGGAAAGCTGTTGAGCGGCATTTACCTCTGCGACAAGCATGTAACCATTGAGTTATTTACCAACTGTTAGAGTAAGCTGCACTTTTCGCTTCTAGGTCCAAGCTTGTAAGAAGGTCAGTTATCAAACACGTTGCAGCGGGGCATCCGAACATGCTATCACGTGGCTCCATTTTCGGTCTGTCAGGCTCCTTCCGTAATCTCCCATGCCCTGCGCGCTGCCTGTCTGGGGAATCGATTTTCTAGAATGTTACGTTGACTGCATATTTGCGCTCTTTTTCGAAGAGTCTGGCTTTTGTATGAACCTGAAATGCTTCAAGACTAGTTAGGATTCACTACACGCCACGAAACCATGGAAAGAAACAAACTCTGCTAGACGAGCCACTGACACCCTGTTTGAGCTCATCGTTCACTTGGTTTGGCAAACACGCATTGGGCACTGCAGAGTGTAGGACAGCCCGTTTATCCCATTGCAACCCACCAGCACCAGCACATGATCGAATGCAACAAAAGCCCAGAACGAAAATGTGAAAATATGTCATGCAGCTGGTATCAGATGGTGAACGTTACATCAACACCAAGACTTCAATCTTGTGATGCTGGAACACACTGAGACCCAGCCGCTACCGTGGCAGTCTGGCTCAGACTTGAGACGTATGCGCAGAATATCTATTTTATCAGGGTTACTTCATAGGCTTTGTGTTTGTAATCTCACTTCAAAGGCTTCTGCCAGTTTGGAGCACAAATGATGCATGTCGACACCGTCTGCCTGAGAGGTTCCACAGCAAGTCAACAGGAAATGCATCTCCAAGGACAGGACAGGAAAAATGAGGCAAATGCCAAACACGCGGAGTCCATGTCTAAGGACTGACTGAAGGGTGCGAACGGCTTCGCTTACCCCACGTGCGCACAAAGGCCATGCGTTTGCACAATTGGCTCTGCTCACAATCTGTCTGATCATGCGCGCACGGGCTGCGCATAAAGGGATGCTAGCAATATCTGAAAGGCATGCATAAAGAGCCATCAGAATTGAATCGATCTTGGTCCACGGGTCTTCCCATTTTCCATGCGTGCTCGACATCTGGCGTTGTCAGTCTGGTCAGTCTAGTTGACTGGTCGTGTCACGTATGAGTTGTGTCCATGAAGGTCCTGAAAAGTGGAAGATTCTGGAGAAAGTCAAGAGCCGCTCAAGTCCACAAGTCTCTTGACATACAAGAAAAATGTGACGGTTTCCAGGACATCAATTCAAAGTCGGCCAATCCCAATTAAATTAGTCCTGCTATAGAGATCATGCGACCATGCTGGCTGTCGCAGAAAAGAATTTGCTGCTGAACTTTGAGCTAAGTGGCGAAGAAACCAGAACCCTGCTTCGGTGCTGATGTCAGATGCAGTTGCAGTTGCGCTAGGGCTGGGGATGATAGGAATTGCCGGTTGCACAGGCTCAGCATCCCCAACCGCTTCCACCCAGGCTTCCAGCTGGACCTTGCAGCGGCCACCTCTCCTTTCAGTTTTAGCTGCTTCACGCAGCTTGGCCTCAGAGATGTATCTACAAATGTCTTTGCCAGTTGCCTCGAAAAAAAGTGGTATCCCATTCGCAAGCGTTGCCATGGCTTTGGGACAATTGGAAATTTCGAGCGGCCAGGAAGCACTAGGCTAACTGCGACTTGAATTCGAAGCATTCGCACTACAAAGTCTGCAAGCTTGGGCACGGTACCAGAAACTGCAAAAGAGATGTAAGCGCGGCGCTGTCCTGGGAACTGGAAGAATAACACATCAGAGTCCTGCAAGCGAATGCTGACAGCACTAGAGTCACTAGTCACCAGAGTGCTTTGCAATACAAAGCAGTCAGCAACATGTTGCATCCCTCCTGCACCAGCCACCACAGGCCTTGACCTGGTGGGCGACTCAATGCAAGCTGCTCTGTTTACGTCACAGTGTTTGACATATACACACATCACGGGAACAAGGAGCACGGAGTAGGCATCTGGGTAAGTCATGGGTACGTTCACTGTAGACCTTCTCTCCAGCGAAGTTGCCTCTACCGTTTTGTTCTGCTGTGTCTTCGACGTTCTCTGGGCTTCCTTCGCCTTCCGCTATTGCCTTCTTCTGATGGCCGACAACTCTCTCTACGCTTGGCTTACTTGAAGCGGCTCACTGCATTCTTGAAGAAAAAAGTAAAACCTAGCAATCCCTTTGCAATGTCTCTTTTGATGTCGCCTCAAGCCTCCATTGAATAAGAAACTCCTTGCCCTGATCACAGCTGACCACCAAAACTGACCGCACAGTCCTTCAGGCCACGGATCACAAGGACAATCTTAGTGCTGTGTTGCACATCTGTTGAAGTTTACTCTGGCTCTTTCTGCGCCTTGGCAGACATGCTGCACATTGTGTGCTCCATTCCAGTTGAACAGCAATGACGCGATGCTGACATCATGCAGGACCTGGGGGTTTCGGAGGCCTTCTCCTGCTTGTGCTTGCCTCACGTGCAATATGCAGTTATGCGCTCTCGCGTCCTTCCAGGCTCGAGCCTTGAGGGTTCCCCCCGCACGTCAGAGTAATTTGAAGACTTTCGAGCAGCGAGGGTGTCGGACAATCGTAGCTTCAAGACCCAGAGCATTCACAAAGCGTAGAAGATACGGTTGATGCGTGCGCACGCGCAGCTTGGGCCCTTGAGCGCCTGCACCAACGGCCGGCCTTGCGAAGGCTCGTGCCCAAGTAGCCACGTGACCTCCCAACCACATTTGCCATGCCTCACGCCGCTCACAGCCTGCCTACTCCCCTTCGGGCTCGTGGGGTTTCATGCACAATCAACTTGCATGCTGTGCGGCTTATCAACCAAGCCATCTTCTGCCTCTCTGTGCCATTTCCAGCATGAATCGTGCGATCGGGTCCACACCTGCCGAAATGGCTGGCGTGTATGATCCTGTACGTATTCGTCGAATCTGTGATGTTTCATTTGGCTTTTCTTGTCCCTGGAACTAAGCTAGCCTGGGGCCTGGGGATGTCAGAGGCCTTCTCACAGGGATAAGGCCTTGCTCGGCAGCAGTGGGGTCCTAGTGCAAAACGAAAAAAAGTTCCTTGTGTCGTCTTGTCATGGTCCCCAGGATCTGAGCGGCTTACAGTCAAGAACCTGAGCCGTCGTGATTAATTTGGTCCGAGAGGAAGCTGTGCAATCCAACGACAGCAGTCTCACATGCAACATTGCAATGTTCTGTGGGATTTAGAAATGAACAACAACTGATCTGGCTGCCATCATCCAGCATCGCTGCATCCTCAGGGCACTGAGCAGAGCACTGGCGTCAGTTCCGACAGCCTTGGGGGAGAGTGGACCGCGGGGTCTCAGCGGTATTCCTGGCGCGACAAGTGGGCCGCCACAGGCTCACCAGGGTGCAGTACTGCTATGCCTTCATCATCTCCAGCAGCATGAGCCGTGCTTTCGCCCGGCGACTCTGCGACCTGGGCTGCAAACAGCAAACAGTTACAGAGCTGACATATCTTGCGATGTTGTGCCTCCCAGCATCTATGAGACAGCTCTGTTCCCAGTTAGGTGTAGGATTTCAAATGGTTCAAACAAAGCTCTTGACTGCAGCAAGCCTCTGGCTGTCATTACTCCAAACGGCCTTCCGTATATCAAGCTGAGTTCTGGAAGCTCTTCTTACCTTGAGCTGTTTCATGTACAAAGAGCTATTTAAGTCCGGGGCTGGGAGCAACGGAGCGGACTCAGATGCCTGACGTGCCTCCGACCTCATCCACCCACTCCTGAGAAACTCAGCTGCAGCTTAGAAGCTTAGCTCCATGACTTTGAATTCCTAGTACAACGGGAGAATCCAAGGTATTTTCTTTTTATGGTTTGGATATGGGTCCCGATACGATTTGGGGATACAGTTCGATTCACTTTCACTATGATTTGCATAACCCCCACAATACAAGGTTGCATCGCTCAAGATCGCCAGAATACACTTTGAATACAGTTCCAATACAATTCGCTTTCTGGGGAATACAGAAAAATGTGAATGCACTACACCTTGTAATACATTGCGCCCTTTGATTCGAATAAATAGCTGGCGACTGCAGAAAGAAGGTACAGGTAGCAGTCAGCACAAACCAGTATTAAAGTCGCATTCGACTCGTATTAAAAGCGCATTTTTCTGTGGCAAGCTGTATTTTCCCCGGAAAACTAGGATTTTAATACGATTGGAATACGATTTAAATGCTACCGGGGCCTACTAGCAGGAGTGTTGACTGCTCTGGCAAGCAAATTGCCTCCAAATCGTACTACAATCGCATTAGAGTCTTACTCACATCGTATTGAAATCGTATTAAAATCGGATTTTCTTGTGGAAAACTGTATTTCCTTGAAGAAAAACACGATTTGAATACGATTTAATGCTACCAGGGCCTACTGGCAGGAGTGTTGACTGCTCTGGCAAGCAATTTCCCTCCGGATCATATGAAATCGTATTCAAATTGTATTCGAGTCGTATTTAAATCGTGTTTTCTGGGGAAAATTGTACTTTCCTCAGAAAAATACGATTTGAATACGATTTTAATACGATTTGAATGCTACTGGAGCCTACTATCTTGGATAGCTTGAGGCCACCCTGCAGCAAGACGGCAGAGAATTGCTGAAACTGCTGTGCAGCACTTGGGAGTGTATTAAAATTGTTTTCGGAACCGTATTCCAACCTGTATTCCAACTTGCATCCCATCCTATATTGAAACTGCATTCAAAGTGAAATGCAAACCACATTCCAGACTGTGTCTGATGCTGTATTCCAGGTACAAGACAGTGGCTGAAGCGTATTCTCCAATCGTATTTCAAATGTATTGAAACCATAAGAAGAAAACAATCTTGGGGGCCCTTGCTGTATTATAGTTAAAAGTCATGGGCTTAGCTGACAAGGCTTCAACTGTTGCCCCCTGTCTCTCCATGAAATGTCATGACAGTGGATGCCACGGCATGTCATAGTGCCAACTCTGAGGCTGGTGCAAGAAGTCGAGGTTGAGTTCCATGTCTGGGTTGCTGCGGTGTCCAGGGGAATACAGGGGAATATGCAGAAATCTGTGTAGGGTACCATGAATGTTTGACAAAGACTTGCAGTTCATGTGGAAGCCTGCCCAAGTTGATGAATCGATGTTCTGCAAGGCGATGCTGTGCATGCTGCGGCTTCGCACATTTTGCACGACAGCCATTTGATTTCATGGGTGTTGGAAGCTTGGCATCCTTGCCACTACTGAGCCGCTACTGCTAGTCGGCAGCTGCAAGTCAAAGCATGGATAACAACATGCAAAACCGAGCACACCGCACGCATGGCAGCGGCAATTCCTTTTCGTATGAGGTATGGACAGAAGGCTGCAGCATGGTGGAGCTTCTGCTCAAATGTAAGCTCTCCTTGTGCTCTGGTTTCCAAGGCACTCAGACGTTGGGTTTTGCTCTCTCTCTCTCTCTCTCTCTCTACAGCGAGGAAACCAGAATGCGCTCGGCGCGCCACTAGCTCTGTATATGGGCAAAAGGACAATATCCAAGTTTCAAGTAATTCAATATGCAATCAAGAAGGGCTAATATCAATAGAACACACTACCTTAACTACAGCAACGGGCAAACGTTGTGGGAGGACCAAGTGTCCCAGCCTCCACGTGATTTGAATCTGCAGCTCTAGGAGCAGTGCCGTCTGAAGCGTGGCAATTCGTAGCACGCGGCCACGGATCAATACAACAGAGACATCTTTGCACAAGTATGCCATCACAGCACATGGCTGGCTTCTGCGAATTCCATTCTTGAAAGTTACAAATGGTGGCAGAGCCACTCATCTGCACCCTTCAACATCATGATTTTTGGTGAGCGTAATGCTTCACGCATGATGTCAATCCTTATCGCTAGAGTGCAACAAACGGCTGGGGCAACTCTACTCGATGCTGTTGAAAGAGCTGAAATTAGCAACATGGCCTTGTTGCACTCAGTGATCCTGTGGTACCATGTTCACTGCCAGTCAGACTGGCGCTGAAGTCCTGTTGAAAAGAGGAAGCTGACTCAACGGTTTGACAAGCTGGTGCCCTTGTGCCAACATCCAACCAGCAAGATTTCACTAGCATTGCTCTACGGCTGGGTAGCTCTTGGAACGATGAGGTGATGTTTTCCGCTCTGTACGGTGCTTTGTTCATGAGCAGGAATCAATGCCGCGGCGAAACCAACATTGCCTTCCAGTCTTTGGACTGCTGCCCTCATTTCCTGCTTGGTTGGGCCGGACATGCGCTTTCTCATTCACGTTTCCTCCCTGCCCTGCCTGCAGTTGTCACAAAAGGAAACCTGGCTGCACTTCACAATGTCCCCACCTCAAAGCCCTCTATTCTGTCTTCTTTCGAAACACGACGGCGACGGCTGCTTGAATCAAGCCCACCGAGCCGTGCTTGAGTTCAAGCCGCACAGGGCCATGTGCAGGCTCCTGAGCCAGGAATCGGGAACCTCCCGGGCTCAGGGCTGAAAAGGCAGACCGCCTCCTAACAACGCAAACGTTACCAGGGCTAGCTGCATGATGCCGTGTTTAGGCATCACCTGCTGTAAAACTCCGTCGCAACCGGCGCAGTGAAACTGTCCAGACAAAACCTCACATGAACAGAGGACCTCCCTGCAGCGATCGGGATTTTTGTCCCATCTGCGCATGCGCTCATGAGACATCAAGGCGAGAGGTGCCTGAGTTTTGGCGACGTTTTGACCCTAGCGAGTGGAATTACGTTCGCCTCAAAGGCTTGAGGTCCCCGGATGGCCCATTCAAGCCTTCTACCTACCCCACCCTCCCTCGGCGCCCTGCCCTTCCCCCCTTTCTCCTTGTTTTGATTAATGATCAGGGTTGAGGCTGCCTGAATTCGACCATGGCTATTACCAACCTACCCCTCCACCCGCGACTGCAGAGGCGTCCCCGCCGGATCAATACGAAGGTCTGCGGCTTATTCCTCCTTGCTGTTTCTTCCGCCATGCTTTGTTTTCATTCTAAGTTGCGGCAAGCTTGGGAACGGATTGGACCTCATCTGCCCCTACAGGGCTTTCAGAAATGGACCATGTGTTTGGCTCGCATTCAAGGCTACCATGGTAAGGTGTGCATTGCAGCCTTGTAAAACTTTCGAGAGGACAAGATAGGCGGAATCTATGAAGCATGATTCAATCGAACCTACAGCTTACTGACAGACTTGAATCTGTGCCGCATTGATATTATAGAAGAACGGACGACAATTTCTCAAAATTGATACCTTCTTAGATGCAAAGGTATGGGCCCTTGTTCACTTGCTCTGCAAAACGCATCCTGGAGGTCGCCGCTGCGTCTTAGGATGCCGAATGCGCGGAGCTCGGATTGTCTTGGTGGGCGGCGGAAAGTCGATTCGCTCCCCGTTGAGAAAGACCACGGGCTGTCAGGGCCACGCAGTTCCATGTGGCTAAAGGAAGAGTTGTTTGGCATCGCACCTTGTATTCATCGGGCATGCTTGGATGCATGACAGGACCTGCTGCACGTGAGAGACCGACCAGTCATGCCCTGCACCCTTTGCAAGCTTTGACTCAAGAGGCGGCTGTTTCTGTACCGCTCAATGTGACCAGAAAGACCTCGATGAGGCCTGAGCACAAATGCATTGGAGTACCTTGCTAAAATCAAGCGTCTCTGCTCTGCTGCTATGCTCTGCTTACTTCTGTACGTTTGATGAAGCAGGATCCGCTACAAGTAACGCAAACAAGCTCTGTTGAAGTCAAAATGTCCAAAGTAAACACAATCAGCATGCTGGCTGTCATCTTTTACATAGCTGAGAACGCGACTGGCTCCAGGACGCTTCACAGCGTACACTGCTGTCTACGCCGGGAAAAGAGCACCCCTTCAGGCAGAGATTGCTGATAAAAAACAGCTTGCCTGCAAGATGTTGCCATGGAGTAGCATTATAATACCCCCCCTACGGCCTAACAGCGCCAGCCTCCCTGCATTCCTGCTGCGCCTGCATGCCTCCCCTGCTTCTGCCCTACTGTCTTCCTGTATTTCTGGCTTCCCCAGTGTTCAATCGTCACTTGGCGCAGTGCGCCCTTCATTCAAGCCACGGGCACGTACAGGGCCAGCAGCTGATGATAGTAGCAAAATTGAAGCTACATACGCAAAAAGCTTTTGAAGCTTCGAGAGCGAAGAGCTTAGTCATGCTTAGTCAATATAAAGCCAGCAGCTCCTGAAGTTGCTCGAGAAGTTGCTGAGCATCTTCATGACTCACGAGTCCCACCAGAGCATACCTTAGCTCACTATTGGAACCATGCTTCACTATAGTTCAGACAAGTACCTTCTGTCGCAATTAAACGTAGTGCGGTTGGAAATTACTCGCATCAGCAACATACTGAGTGATGGGATTTCGTTCAGAACTGATTGTCACTCAGAAGAATGTGACATCCATCATCCTCAGAAGAACTTCTTCCAGTGCAGCCGGAGAGCCCCAAGCTGCGGCCTCTGGTAAAATCTACCGGCAGGTAGACGAAGTCATACCTGACCAGCAGTCACAATGATTCTTTCCTAACGATGATGAACAACAGCCAACTGCAAAGTGACACTGGCTGGGGGCGATCCTGCCATGGAACCCGGCCCGGTCGAGCAAGTCCAGGATATTGCTCCGAGCGTACCTTCAAGTGTGTGCGTATGCTTGATGATTGTCAAGAAGCAGAGGGTATTTGCCGAGCATGCTGAGCCGGGCACTCCTGAGGCACGTTTCGAAGCATGACCTTGACATGAAGCAATAAACCCTGAGATGTCTTGGGGTTGGTCGACTTTCTGCTATGCCCCCGCAGCATGACAGGGATCACAGGGACCCAAGGAGTGAACATTCTGCTTCCATATCTGATGCTCTTGACAGGAATGGCACCACGTGCGCTGGGCAGCATCACACTTGATTTTTTACGGAGGTGAAGACCACACTGTTGAATCATAGGCTAAGCAGCTAGGTCGCGCACAGTCATTCTGTCAGCATCTGCAATGACGTCGCCTGCTTGCAGTCGAGTAAGGCTAGCTAAGCGGAATCGGACCTTCAGCTCATACAGGCCACATGTGAGCTACAGTCAATTGAACATAGGTTCCTTATTAATTACCAAGGACTATATACTATTAAGGGCCGTACTAAAATACAAGAAGGACCCCTATGTCCACTGTGACGGCTCCTCTAATAATGCCGATATTGACAGTAACTCATGTGAAGCCAGTGTGCATGTGCGCAGTCCTTGATGAGTTGGGCTTGTGTCATGGATAAGCCCATCCTCTTGCAAGTGTTCATCTATTCTTGAAGGTGCTGAAGGTCTGGATGATGACGCCGCAGCATCGCCGACTGTGTGTTCGGCACTGCGCTCACTCTGTTCGCCAGAATTCCCAGCATCACAGCTGCTGGCATTTCCAGCAGCAACTAGGCAAGAAGCCGTAGTGTGATCAGCACCTGAACAGCATGGTTTGGACCATGATCACGCAGCAAACCAGGATGGAAGAACACTTCACCAAATCACGAATGTTCACCGTCGGGCTGGACAAGCTGCATGAAGAGGAGGGCTACGGAAGGTTATCAAACCCCAGACGTAAGTCCTTGCCCACGGGTCTTCTCATTTGGGATTTAAGCTTTTACACAAACGCAAATGTCGTGAACGTGCGCGAACATGATACAAACTTTGCTGCAGCTCTCGTGAGTCGGAGGCATAGGCGAAGGAGAACTAGAAAAGTGGGAGTAGTATGGAGTGATCGAGCAGCAGCCCTTGCGTACCACCAACGCTACTACCACCAACGCTAGTCCTCCTCTGCGCTCCGTTTGCCTCCTGCTTGTGGTGTTTCTTGACTGGCTAGACCTTTTGACATCTTTTGACTATTTGTGTATCACTATACCTTCGGCAATATGCAGACGCAGGCCAAACAAAGAAAGCCTAGCAATAATGTAGCTTGAGCAATGGGCTGCAGCCCACGGATTCCACTGAGCCATTGTGCCGTATGGAATTTCACTATGTGACAACGAGCAAGGGCTTCGCGCAAGAATCTCCACATATAGACAACATGCATCACCTGATTACATGGGTATGTTGGAATCTGTGCGTGAATGCGATCTGAGCAGATATGGCGCCTCTCCATGTTGCTCCACCCAAAAACTCATGCCCCATGACCTGGCGTTGCTCCACATGGGGAGCTCTCCTGCTTGTACAAAACTCGGGCAAAACAACGAGCATGCGCAAGCCTTTTAGACTTGTTTTCTTACCCACGGCCGGCTTGGTGGTGACGGCGGCGGCAGTTCTGCTGCTGCTGATGCTGTTGGTCTTCCAAAGTCCCCAAGCTCCCCTCATGTCCGCTGATCTTGAAAGACATCTGTCCCGCATTCGAAGGGCAAGTCAGTCCTTTAGGCCTAGTAAGGTCCCCCAGTCCATGTTAGCCACGGTGGCTTTACACTCACACATGTAAAACACATTTTGAAAGTACTTCAACTACTTTTCCGAATAATTCAGAAGCAATCCGTTGCTTCACCCAAGCTGACTGCTAAGCAACACATTATACAGCACTCTCAGCACATGCCGCCCTGCCCGACAAGTCCCACAAGATCTCATCAAAAACGAGCTTGACACTTACTCGTGTTGAAAAACAGCTTGGAGAATCAGAGGAAGAAGGCAGCAACCCCATGTCATTCCAATGCAACCGGAAATCCAGACCGAGCGAGTCAACCTATTTGTTGTGGAGGGTTGAAAGTCGAGCTGTGCGGCCTCATGGTGCTTAGTATGCGCTTGCGCGCCTGCATGGCTCAGAGCAGCATATCTTGATTGCATAAGGCAGCAACTGCAGCGACAACAACAGCGGTGGAAGTTATTGCGGAATTCATTTAAGCCATTAAATCAGCACTGTGAGCAGAGGTAGGAGTAGCGAAATTGAAGAGTCTGGAGGGGGCTGGACGGGGTACGAGACAAGCTGCAGATACAATTATCAATGGCTGGGTCATTGTCAGGAGTCCACTTTGACGGCAGCCGTTGTCTGACAGTTTTGAACTTGCCCATGCATTTGCGTGGAAGGCACAGCAAGGATCGATCCACTACAAAAAAGAAAAAATCACGCGAAATTGACGGTTCCGCGGCACCTTCGCGAACTTCTGCATGACTTCTTGGCACTGAGCCTTGAGAAGCAAGCGACGCTGAGGCTTCAGCCTGCTCAGAGCAGACAGGCACCCAACTCACTTGCATGGATGCTCGACTGACGCACATCCGAACAGAACCATTTTGAGGCCTGAAGCGCGTGCTCGAGGCCTAGAGTCAGCACCGCATCGCAGGACCGTGCTCGTCGCATTTCTCGTGGACTGTCCTCCTGGTTTCTGAAGCATGGTGCAGCAATGGCGCAGTGGCTCCGCTGAGGAGGCACTCCTCGACCAATTCGAAGAAAGAATTCTTGACCACTAGATGTATTCCGCGTCCGCTTCCGCTCTGCAGTTCCCCAAGGTCTGCAAGCCTTCCACAAGCCACACACACTAGTGGCCATCAAACACTGATGGTCTGGGTCCCAAGCTGCACTATTCTATGTTCGCTTGGAGAAACTTCTTGGAAGATCTCCTCCACTAATAAGCCTGGAGCCTGCGGTGGTTAAGTTCACTCACCGCAGCAGGCTGTAGGCTCTGCCAGACTGGCCTGTCCAACTTCCTCGAGATTACTTCGAACCTCCTGCATGGCGCACATGTTGCATGCTGCAAAGCTGGATGCGTGCCAAGCCTCGGTAGCATCATCAGGCTGCCGACCCAAGATGTACACAAACACATGACCTGTGGATGGCGCAGCATCTGCGACACATATGCGCTCTCAGATACCAGAAATGCAAGGTGGTAGCATTGCGGCTTTAAGGCTCACACTGTCTAGGAGCCGTCCTAGCCTGTCACCCAGCAGTTTTTCACATCCCCGTCGCCTTGGTACAGAAATCTGTCTGTAACTTTCAAGAGCTCTCGCTCAGGCAAGTCCCGTATTAAAAAGTTCAGCAAGTCCCGTATTAAAACGTGGCTTCAACAAAAGCCAGCCGAGAATGGCGCGCAATGTTTGCAGCACGAACAGCGACAGCTGGTCTTTCTGTAGAGCCTTCATCTGTGAGTTCCTTCTGCTTCTCCTACGCACGCCCGGCAGCCAAAAAGCAAATGTGAATGCAAAGCACGGACTGAGAGAACACGTGCACCTGAGCCCAGCTGTGAAGACCACGAAGCGTCTGCCAGAGCTCTTGCACCCGGAGGAGCTGTAGAATTGAAACACACGTGTCCTGCAAATGCGTGCGCCATCCGATGTCAGTCTACAATTCTACAGCAATTTGATGGCGTGCCAATGGCGCCTGCACGCCAATTATTGTCACCTTGACGGTGCGAGATCTGGTCAGCGGCATAGCGAAAGACTGAAAGACCTTGCCGGAGAGGAAGCGGATCAAATTGCGGCATGTGTCCACATGCGATGGCTCCAAGCGTAAAGAGTCTCCTGAACGCCAAGGTGACCACCTGTGCGGACAGAACGCGGGGTACCTGCAAAAAGCCGGCTCTTCTGTCGTGTTCACCTCGGCATCCGGCTGGCTGACCCACAAAAGAATTTTCAGAAACTCGACTCTGGGCTTTCAGACTCTCACATTCATCATCCTCCTTGATTGCAGCCACCTTAGCTCTGTTGAGCATTGCGATCGGACGTAAATGTAAAATAGTCAAGACCAAGGCGTGATGATCTTGGCCCTCTGTATCCGCTAGCTGCAACAGCAAGTCCAAGACTGCCTGACGGAAGAGCTGAGGCACAAAGACTCACGCCTGCATTGCCGATGCCATCCGATGCCTCAGTCCTCTCCAAGAGGCCCAGCCCAATGGCGAGGACGTTGCCCTCGTAAGTAGCACGTCTGCTTTCTCAAGAAGACGTTGGAAACTATGACATGCAGCGTGTGTGGGTGCGAATGCTTTGCTCTGCACTCGAAGACCAGACAAGTGCTTTGGATCGTGTATTTCGTGCCTGCAGCCGCTTGCGCAACGAACAAAGAATGATGATGGCGGTCCGCGAGCGGTCTGAGCTGTTTACGCATTGCCGGTTGTCAGGCCATGAAGGCGGGCCCGGGTCTGAAGGATACGAGAAGTGAAGATAGCGCCTCAGTTCAAGACATGTGCAGATGGTACATCACGCGAACTGAACCAGCCGAAGCTTCTTACCCCGCCAAGGGACGCAGGGAATCGATGTGCGCTGATCCTAGGTCTATCGTCGCCTGGACTTTGCGTGCGGGATTTACCAGCTACATCAACTTGATTGTAACACTCCAAGGTCGAGCCTCCTTCAGCCTGCCATAGAATGCAGCTTCCCGAGGCTTGTATGCCTCTCCAAATTTCGCAGCAGTTACGAGGCACGTGCTGGTAGTAGGATGCCCATTGCCGAAGCAAACGGAATCTGTGCATGAAATTGTTGCCTCTGGAGGGGGCGGCGGCGAGCTTGGAGGAGGGGGGCGCGACTGTACTTCCATGTTTGGGTTCAAACCTTGGATGAGCAGCGCTGCCCCTCACCAGATCCTTCTGCATTCCACCAAAACGTGCTATCAAAGTCTCTGCATGCAGCCAGAGTTGCGCCACAGGAGCTACAAGAGTGTAGAGAAAATGCAATCTGTGAAACAGCACATCATGTTGGCATTCGAGCTAGAAGAGCCTGCGAGGACGGATCAGTCGCTAGAGTATGACAGGTCATGTGGTCTTACATAGGCTTTTGCTCATACGCTTCAGCCTGCGGCGAAAACTTTTGTTTTGTCTCGCATGAAAATTCTTTCAAGCAGGTGCTGCTCCCGTCTTCCGCTCTCGTGGCAGGGTGCTCTGCCCTTGCCACCCTGAGCATGGAGGCCTCGTCCATCCTGCTGAAGCCGCATCATTCGCCGTGCCACGAGGCTCCGGCAGGCAGGCTCACCCAGGTGCTCTGCTCTGCAGGGCCGTGGACGAGGTGGATTCTAAGCAGCAGCAGCTTACCTTCATACTGCGCATGAACGCCGCTACCAGGCCAGGCAAGTTGAATAGATTGCCAAACACTCTTGTTTGACCGATGTAGCCAGGCTGCCTTTATGGGTGCTTCTCCAGCCAGAAGACCAGGAAGAACAACCATGAGTACCTCCCAAGAGGAATCGAGACCGCATGGCATCAAGGCTCAAAGGGCAACGCGAAAACATGCGAAAGCAGTTGCGGCGAAGCTGTTTTGAGCCGAGCTCGACTGCCTGCTTCAGCAACCGAAAGAGCTCAGCCAAGAAGCTGGTGAGACCGTCCCTGTAAGGAACTGTGAAGCGAAGATCTGGCGAAGTTTCAATTCACAACTACGGAGGTGTTGTTGGACCCAACTTCTATTATCCCACTGAACCATCTCCTTGTTCATTTGACTCCGCCTTTCTTCTTTTGCATTTCCGATCGCCGGGTAGCATCTGACACCCGGTCTGATGACTCCTTCTTACACCTGGCTGAGGAAGCGCGGAACGTATCAACGTAGGAGTAGAAACAGCCTGCTGACCCCAGCCTTTCGCGGTCTTGCTTCTGAACATCGTCCGCATCTTCTTCTGGAGCAGCACTGGGGCCCTGCGAACTCAAGCTGCTGGCACCCAAACCTACTCTCCAAGCTCTGCCATTCTGCGCAGTCCTGACGCGATGGAGGCCGACCAGCATCGAGAGAAGCCGGCACGCGACAATTGACCTACCAGTATGCTTTGAAAAACGAAGCGCTTTGACTTTGCAAGTCGCTCCCTGCTCTTTGCGAATTGAAACCCAAAGACAGCAGGACTGCCAGGCAGTGGCTGGGGCGCAAGCTTTCAAGAAGTCCTTGTCTGCCAAGAGCCGGCGTGCCTTCACGTTTCAGGCTCGTTCATACTTGGCCAGAACAGACACGATACAATAGCAGTCGCAGCAGCAATCCTCATGGTACTCCTTGCTCGCAACCTGCGACATGTTCTTCCGCTGCACCTGCTTAGGTCTCGCCATCTGTCCAAACAAGAGTCGATCACTAGCAAAGCTAAACGGTCAGGTCTCCAAAGCCCGGCATCGCCTTCCCGGAGGAGATGAGTTGAGCAATGTTCTGAATGAACTTGTCAACAGCACGTTGCATTTGCTGGTAAAACACCTTAGCGGTTGAAGGTTTTCTAGACGGCGTCATGCTTTCGGGCCTTTTTGCACTCAGGATTTGGCGGGAAGATCTGATGCCTTCTCGACTCGGACGCAATCCTCGTCAAAGTGGTTACTACAAGACTGCCCTCAGTCCGCTTCATACCACGCGGGCCTCAAACATTGACAAAGATCTGCCCATCCGATTGGCCCAGCGCTTCATGTGTTCCACCTCGTCAAGTGGAGTCGGCAAGGCATCAAAGCAGATTTTGGAAATGGAGGAACTCAAGCCCACTATGACCATGGAGCTGCGCAGATCTTCCGGACGTCATGCTGCGGGATGGTTGAAGACTGATGCTGGCCTGTAAAGTACTTTGCTGGAGCTTCTCTCGACTTTGTTCATGCTCCTGCGCAGTAAAGGTATATAACATGTTGCATTCTGGCAGCCTCCAACAACACGCTCAAGCTTGAAGTCACTCCTTTTGGAAGAGGTTGAGCTTTGCTTCGTGCTCCTCCACCTTGATGCAAGGGCCAGAAATCTTACGGATACTGGCTGAGGCATGTAGGGCGAACAGCGCAACTCTTTTTCCAAGCCTCCAGGTAAATGGCACGGGATTTGCCAGACGTGTCCGTATCAAAGGTCACGCCTCATTATAGTCATGAGGGTCAAAATTGACGCTGCACAAACAAGCTGCAAGAAAAGTCTGAGCGCAGTCACCATCTGTATCGCGCTTAAACCGCTCAAATTGCTCCCGCAGGTTGTCCAAGCGGACCTGGAGGCAGGAACATGAAGCAGAAATTTGCTGTGATCTGAACACAGCTTTTCACTTAGCTTGGAAGTGGCAAGCTGGTTAAGCTCCTGGCTTCTGCTTCTTTAACTGAGCTTTTGAGCTGCTCATGTTCCACGTCCCTGTTCAGGAACCTGCGCGAGTCTGAAAAGGAACGCTGGAACCGTACATACCTGCCGGAATGACCGAACAACATGGCGTTCTGGCACATGCTCCGCCAACCACTGCTATTTCTCTTTCACGCGGCAAGGAGCTTGTGGACGATGTCCATGACGTCCGCCAGGCCAGTCACCTGAGCAAACTTGGGTTGTCTTCGACTGCGAGGGTGTCATGTGCATTAGGGCCAGGTGTTCACCTTAACGCTTCCCAGCAAGCCCACCGTACTTTGTTGGGTTGAGGTGAAAGGGGCATAAATCTGAGGGCTGGTTCGGAAATGCCTCGCGAATCTTCTGGAACCCGTCCTCCGTGTTCTGTGAGCGCTCCACCTTGATGCATGATTGACATTGCTGTTCTCTCCATTTGGGCACGGCAACTGCACCATCTCCCAGAAGTGGCACCTGCTCAAAGGTCACCTTTTGCAAGCAGTTGCCTGCAAGCTTTTCGACCTGCAAACCCGACAGAAGAGCAAGGTCTTCAGATTCAACTAGTGGGTTGTCCCAACTGCTCTTACCGATCCCACAGCCAAACATTAAACAGGTCTGCTGTGCCGCGTAGAGTTTGCGAAGGCGGCCGGCAGAGGCATTGAAGGCTTCATTGGCCGCATCAAGAGCGACCTCTGCAAACGATGCAGCCAGCACAAGCAATCAAACGCAATCAAAGGCCACCTCGTGGCGCCAGAACTCGAATTTTGCTCTGCGCTCCTTTGCCTCAATCTTCGCCTGAAGTCACGTTGGTCGAATTACCAAAGATGATTTCCATGTATCCCCGCTGAACCAGCAGCACCACCCATTGAAGTGCCAGCCTGCAAGCAAGAATTCATCTTGGCCAAGGCTTCATCGCGCACCTTGGTAGTTTGCTTTGGCATCAGTTTTCATGTCCAGCCAAGAGAGGCAAGGTACCACTCGCTCATGCTCAACATCCTGTTCCAGGATGTCCAAGTCCTGGCAGAGCTGCCGCTGAAAGAGGGAAACCGGCTTGCTTTTAAGGAACTTAAGCTAAGCTACTACAATGTGGAAACCCTACTGTTTACAGTTTACCCACATCATATTAACTTTTTGAGTTCTTTAACAGCAACCCAGGAAAAGCAGTGGGCGATCATCCCAGCTGGCAGTCCTGCGAGCACTGGGCGCCTTTTCTGACGAGACGTTCCTGTACCGCCACCTGCACGACAAACAGGAATTTGCAGGTCCTTACTGTTTGTGCTGGAGATGTTGCTAATGACGTTTTTCGTATTCTTTCTAGTTCGAACTACTGTTCACATTCTTATTGCTAGTGCTAATGTTCAAACTCTTGTTATTGTAGCCACCATATGATTGTTGTCATATATACTCCCTATACAGTATATTCCCTTATTCCCCACGTACCATCAGCATTGTAATTTACATGCTTGTAACCCCCACGCCTACAAACCTAAACCCCTAAAACCCTGAACCTCTAAACCCCTTAACCCTATTGACAGTACCTTTTATGATTGTCCCTACCTGACCCTATATGACCGTTTCAAACACTATATACGTATATATATATATATACACATATATTCCCTCATTCCCTACTACATGAGCGCCATAATTCAAACTCCTAGTATCCCCCTCCCCTATATATGTCCCCTATATAAACCCTCTATGACCTAAGGGGTTGAGACTACGGCTCCTAAACCCTAAACCTTGAACCTCAAACCCTAAACCTTATGAACCCTATAAACCCTATAAACCCTACAAACCCTATAAACCCTATAAACCCTACAAACCCTATAAACCCTACAAACCCTAATAACCCTATAAACCCTGAAACCTACTATGGCTGGGTAGCTGTTAGCTTTTCGACCGAGGCTGGGCCTTCCTCTGGGACTCAGCAGTCTTTCGCTGCAAATGTGCCTGTCACAACCACACGTGAGTACTGCGGTGGTGATATAATAAGCAGAAGTGCGAATAACACCGACAATAATATGAATGGTATATAATAGTAAAACTAAACCTAGAAACACTAAGAATAAGAATGGGAAAATATAATTAACAACAGCAGTAATAACAATAGAATAAATAGTACACAGGAGCTCAGAAACATGCGCTCAGCAGGGCCGAAAGCAGTAGTATGACAATATGACATGAATAATGACATTAATGACATTGATAACGACAAATATATGAAACCGAAGGGGCGCAGCATGATCTGAATTGTCCAACGGCCTCCATCATCAGAAGCTTCTCCTTCAGAAGAGACTGTTCCTTCGTGATCCTTCACTGGAATATGCATTCCGATGCTGCTGGATCCTCGAAAAGTTCTTGATTGTCATCCCTTCGCACCTTTCGCACATGTGGTTGTAGACCTTCTTGGATGTCTTGGCTTCAAGAAGTGCCTGGGGCAAAAAAATGTCTGATAGTTTTTCTGTCATTATTGCTGCTATCTCATGGCGTATCTTTTTTGAGCTATGCAAGAGGGTTCTGCGCCTTACCTTCCTACAAACTGTGGCGCCTTGCTGCTACTTTGCCCTTTCTATCTCTTGCTATCTCTTTCTCAGAATTCAGCCTTGATTTTGTCTGTCTTGTGCTGGCTACAGATGCACCTCTCCCATGACTGAGCTTCAAGACTCCTTCCCATGAACTAAAAATCGGAAGGGACACATCCATCCCCAAACGAATCCGAAAAATGTACTTAACTGTGCTAGCTCAGCATTGTGAGGCCAGCGCTCTCAAGGTATCGATGAGCTGCTTCTCTATGGCATGCCAGGAGTCCTGAAGACATATATTAATGGTAATAAGTTAGTCGTATGATTTATGCTAGGAGCATTATTAATAATAGCAGTCTAAAATTCATACTAAGCTGAATCATATCATTATCATGCCCCAAAAAGGGTGGTTCTGCAGAAGGTCGGGCATGTTCTGCCGAATTCTGTGGTGGGTTGTTTGCTTGCGCTCACTACGGTTACCCCCTTTGGATTTGCCCTGAACAGCATAGAGATGCGGATCTCTGCAAGGAGTCCTCCTTCTTGGATGACTCATCAGCCCCGTAGCCGTGAGATCTGTCCGCAACTCGAATCTGCTCTCGAAGTTTGGCAATCTCGGCCTGCCAGCTTGGGAAAGAAGGATTCTCAGGTGAGTACGGATACAAGAAAGTGCTGCAGGCCAGCTGCAATATGTGCAATGAGGCCTCTCTACGCTCGGCTTCCAAGTGAACCTGATCATATTGAGCTCGAACATCCGCAAGGATTCGCCGAACTTCCTGCATTGCATCCATCGTCACCGCATGTCTGGCCAGGTTTATCACCAAACATGATAAGCTGGAAGGGTGTGAGTGTCTGCCCCTTTCCTAGACAAGGCCAAGCGCAGAAATCCAAGACTCTATCTGTCTGTGGTAGCTGTGAACAGGCTGGTTCGACGATGTGTATAAGACTTGGGGGTACCAAAGCTCGTCGAGGGTTGGTTGATTTTTCTGTAAGTAAAGGCCTGGACCCTGCCCCAAACTGACATGGGGGAGGGTTGTGGTGTATAGAAGCTCTACCACGGTCGCAGCAGGGCCCGTTTTTCACCCAAAAAACTAGGATTCAAGTGGCCGCACCCGTTTTCACCAATTTGCTTGCGTTTCGCCTCAAAAACGGGTCCGGTTGCAGCGGGATTTGGGGGTTATCCCCCCTGTGCCCCCTTGCTTCAGATCAACAAAAGCTGGGCTGTAGACGAAAGCCCTCCTCAACTCTTACGAGATCACTTTGTCAAATTGCTGAGATTCATCAAACTTGGCAATGCTGCTAAGCAGACCTCCTTGAGCAGCAGTCAGTCCTCAACTGCCGTGTCATCGCCCGACTGGAAAGCACCCTCAGCATTCCAACAGCACATGGACAACTTAAGCCTTTTGCTAATTGCCAAGCTCCCTGCCTCAGTCCTTTCCACCAGTTTCAGAAATTCGGTGTTGCGGCTTCCGGCCAAAGATGCCTGCAAGCAAGCGCTAAAGGCAGAGCACAGCGGAGGCATGCGGAGGCGGAGGATCTGCCTTGAACCTTCTGGAAGCATTACCACTGCGAACCGCGAGCGTCCCTTCCCTCAGCAGGAAGAAGATACGCTCGTGCGAGGGTCTCATTTTGTGTGCTAAGCTCAAAGCTTCGACATTTTGAGTGATGCCTACCCCTTCTGCTTCTGCAGCTAAGAGCCGAAAGTGCAGCGCAACCAAACGACTTGAAAACGAGTGATCCTCGCTTCGGAGGACACTCCCTAAGGCAAGGCGCCCCTTTTGAAAAGAACGACCTGACTTCAACATCGGCCATGGTGATTTGACATGTTTTGGATGATGCCTGTGTCCAGGGATTCCAAGAATTCTGCTTGACTTTAGCAAGAAAGATTTGCCACGGACATCAGAAGCACTCCTACTGAGGGATGCTGGATGGGAAAGCAGATCATCCGGCTTGGGTTGCCAAGAAAGAATCTGTGGCACGTGGCCAGCAGGTGCAGCGCGAAAGATCTTCGCAAGCAAGTCGACTTCACCAAGAGCGTTACCAGCCTCAGCAGACGTGTCTTCGGACTTGCTCTTACCGTTTACACTTGCATCACTTCCACGCCTCATGAGGGGCACATCCAGCCACGTCCAGCAACTCATGGCAGAAGACGGTACCTACAGGATTGCTGCTTATGCTAAGCTGCTGACAAGATGGCACATGGCTGACAGAGCCTGCAGTCCCTGCAGTCCTGCATGGGGGCGCACGGCTCGTTCCAGGTCGGCTGCAGCTGCAGCACGATTCTTGCCAAGCTGAGCCTATTGCGGGTCGGAGACGGAAAGCTGAGGATGTGTAAAAAAAAATCCAATTGTGTGCAGGCCTCCAGTCGCGAGCGCTCCTGCGTACTTGACTCCAAGCGAGCACGCAAAGTCTCCACCTGCAGGCGAGTGCAAAGGTGCGGGCAGGCACATGAAGGTTTAGACAAGCTTTCCTCCGCTCTCAACTTGACCACTTCATCCACTCTGCTGGGAAGTGGCCTCACCTTGAGCTGCTCGGACAGAAAAGTCTCTCTCACACGCTACGCGGCAATCCAAAGCGCACGGCTGCAGCTGGATGGGCGATTTCTTGTGCCTCACGTGAACCGCAGGCTGTGCGCCAGCAAAACTTACACGCGTCAGGACTAGCGCCTTCGCGCGCACAACCTCCAGCTTGCGCTGGGTGTCAGAGAATGCTTTGGCTTCCTGGGCTGCGATCTCCTTGCAATTTGGCATGCAGCATGAAGCGCGCTAAGACTTGCAGGGCTCCTGTGCAGAGGCAAGTTGTGAGATCAGATCCTGTAAGAAATTGCGGTGCGCCATCACAGGAGGACGTTACGGGCTGATGCAAGGAAATCGTGCCAGGGAAGCTCGCTCTTGGTGCCGCTGCTGCTCGACACGGCCCATGATGTCTTCCGAGCTCCGCATCAGCTCAGCAAGCATGGCTTCCAAGTCCTGACGACCCCAACAGAAGCTGGCAAGTTCTGAAACGTGACATGCCTGGCACAAGTCAGTCACGCATGTCACCAACGCAATGGGAGACGGGCGGATGCAAATTAAAGCTAGCACCCGCTGGTTTGCTATATCTAACTTTATAAGGAGGAAAGCAATGCGCACGTGCACACAGTGACTGCTGAAGGTAAGTCGGCTCGACCCCCCTTAATCCGAGAAAGCCTTGAAATCATGCGCGTACTGTATCACCAGCTGCTCTGTAAGCTTACCCTCCCCTCCCGCCCAATCACCTCACCAGGCAAAAAGGTCGCTGGGACACCAGCTAAACCAAATTCTGTTTCCTTGCGTTTTATAGGCCAATCTCAGAATTGCAGCTAGCCAGGAGGATGTCTTTCAAGCCGACCTGTTGAAACGAAAGAAGGTGCCCTGCCTGAATCGCACGTTTCTCATCAGCATGTTCCTGCACAGTGACAAGGAAGGTAATTCCAAGCCCTTCCTCTTAGCCACGCAAGCCTTTGGCGTTCCTGCTGCTGGACTGCCAGTTGGGAACGGCTTAACCTGTTCTGAGCGGCATGCCATGCGCTATCAGTGCAGGATGAACTAGAGCACCTTGTCAGCTGGAGGGGCTCTCCCTTTCAGCTCACCAATTGCCTGTTCCACTTCCTGACGCCATAGAAAATACATCCACGGGTTTAATATTCAACTCACCCTTCCCTCGTGCAAGACGCGCAGCTCCTTGGGCACGGACTCCAGGCCAAGTGACGCAAGCTTCATGCTTGCCTGAGAGGTTGTGCTTGCCAAGTTGACTAGCAAAAGGGCGAAGTGCAACCTCTAACGTAGCTTAAATTTGACTAATTGCTCGGTATGATTAGACTCTGCATCAGCCTCTAAGAGGCCAGTCCAAACCCACCGCCTCCCCCACCCCCCTCTTATCTTCCAGGCTGACGCATCTGACGCATCCTCGCTGGCGAATTCCTGAAACTCCCAACCCTAAAACGCGGAGGTGGGGAGGTAGGGAGGATGGTGCGACTAAGCTTTCCTGGAGGAGGCTTTCCAAGAAGTCGTGGTACGAGTAACACTCGCAGTTGGTTGGGCAAGCATCGACGACGTCGGCCACAAAGTTATAGCTGCAGTTTGTGTCTAGGTGAGTCCTGCAAGGCTGGCTAAAGCGGCTAAAGCCGTGCATGAACCATGCCTGGGTTCAGATTTGCTCACAGTGCTTCCAACTCCACGGTGCGCTCTTGCCGGCGGCCCTGCTTACCTCCCGAGATTGTGGGACCAGTGATGCTTCGGCTTCCTGGACTTGCACAGTGTCAACCTCGACAGAGCTTCAGTCTATCATGATGCAAATTGAGCTTCGATGCCTAAGGCACATGCAAGGTGCTGGAGTTCCCTGAGGGTCCCCAATTCACGGCTCCACGTGGCAGCGGCTGCAAGTTGCTTGTTACTCTCAATGATTCCAACCCTTTCCATGACCTGTTTGAATCTTTCCGCAACAAGTGACAGCTGTGGGAGTTGATCCTATGCAGCTGACGCCAATGGAACCTTGAACCCAATTAATCACTCAAATCGGTCCAAAGCGATTTCGCTTCAGTGCATTCTCGACTTGCTCGTTTCACTGTTGGCGGCATGAGGGTGAGGCTCTTGAGTCCGGCCCTGTCGCCATGGTCCTGTGCATACATGTGCAGTCAAAGCTATGACTTTGGGTGGGAGTCCACGTGGTCGACCCGACAACATTGGAACTCTGTTTCTCCCACTGCCCCTCCCACAGACGGACGCAGCTTTGACGTTTTTGGGGGGTCTGCGGGCCCCTTGAAGAGCATGCGGTGAGCTCATGCTCCCTTGTCATCATCGAGGCTTACCCTCAATGGCCAATATCAGGACATCACGAGCTCCTGCGTTTCATGAAGCTAGCTCCAAACCGGTCTTGTGCCCAAGCTCAAAATCAAAGAGATCTGACGAAATGAAGCCCCAATCATGCTGATGATGTTGGCCTGGGCCAGCGCTTTCTCACCCTCCAAACGTTTACCCTGCTGTGCGGCTTGATGGACAAAAGCTGTAAGGGTTTCATGCGAGTTTATGATCTCTTCATCCGATTGTTAATGACAGGTTCATGAAAAGCTGTTGATGGGTTTCTGGTGTACGATGGCTTGATGCAGGTTCTTTGCAGGGGGTTGATGATGGCTTTAGCGTCCAAGGCCTATGATGGTTTATGATGTCTCTTTTATGGTCTTTTGGGTTATTCGTACTTGAGGGTGTGCTAGCGTACTGTTGAATCTATTCGGCTTGGGTCAATCCAAAGGTGGTCTAGGCAGAGTTTCATCTGGATTTGAGCTGCTGAAAGCAGCTTCAAAAGCAGCATACTGGGTGGAAATGGGTGCATCATCAGCACAATAAGGCTTCCATTTTCGTCCTACCATCCCTAGTACGGCTACTGTTCCACTAGCCCTACTTCCCACTCCCTTTTGTGTTACTCTCGCTCTGGCTGCGACTACTCTGAAGGCGACAAACTGGCCCGTGCCCAAAACATGCAAGATTCCGGCTGCCTTCGACTTCCAGAAGTGCAGCTGCTGTAACAGGTGCTCGTTGGTTGCCGCAACCTGGCAGTGCTGCCGGGGCAACACCCTGAAACAGCTTTTGCAGATTGCGTGCCTGCGCATTTGCGTCTGCAAGAGCTGCCTGATGCTGCAACGACTGCGCCTTGCTGGCAAACTCAGCCAGGATCACCAGTGACACCGACACCAATGGTGGGTAGAGCTTCGAGTTGCTTTTTGTACAACCCTCGCCCTTCTCCCGTTCCAAGATCAAGCATGCTGCAAAAACTCCGATGAAGAGTGTTCCATGCCGTGGTGTCTTTCGCTTAGACTCCATGTGAAACAAGGGCAGGAACGACCTGCCTCGCGCTCGCGGAATTCTCGCAGTAGCTCCTGTCTGGAAATCTAGCGATGGACAAGTAACCTTAATGAACCTTGTGGATTAATTCTCCTGGAAGTTGACTGGCTGTCGAAGTGGGTTGGAGGCCGCCTGGCTGCACGCTCACTTGTTTCACCTCGTTGCTGTGCGCTGTACGGTGGTCAGGGCGCGCCCAGCGCTTAATGCAGGAAGCTGTTGCCTCTGCAGTAGACGTCTGCATTTGCTGGATGGAAGACTCAACCTCACATCCGGACATATCGCAGATCCAAAGCTTTCGTGAAACGGCGTGCCTCCAGCAAATTTGCCTGAAGCCTTTCGCGTTGCTCTGCTCTCTCGGCCTCGCAACATGTCACAGCATGGTTAACTAGGAGTGTGGACAGTCCTTCCTGCCACAAATCCTGCATACCCGAAACACCTCTCCTCCTTCGCATACAACTCTTCCACACGCTCCTTCAAGGCTGCCAGCCTCAGAACTGCCGCTGAAAGCAATGCTTCGTGCCGCAGTCTTTCCCCCACTCAGGCCCTTGCCTGTGTGCATCTACACACGCGTCACCTGCTCAAACAGAAGCTTTGGACTCCTTTGATGCTGTGCTTCAGCATGCCTCTGCCCTCCTTCTCACCAAGATCCTGCATGAGAAATCTCTGGCTACAGGACTCGGATACAGTAAGTCTCACACATGCAACACGCGTGTCCTTCAGGTCAGAACCCAAGCCTTCCTGCAATTGGTTCTTCAGGTCGGACAAGCCCTGCGAAAATTGAAGCTCCAAAACAGTACAACCTGACATGGACAATCAAAGAGCCTCCACAATACCCAGATCCAACTTTATTCCGCTCGCCTGAGGAGTTGGCACTTGCTACCCCACCTATAGTCCCCCTTAAGCAGATAGAATATGGCTTTGGGTATATTACAATAAGATCTATCATATATACCCCATATTCTATCTACTTAAGGGGGACCATAGACTTACACTCACCAAGATGCCCTCCGGCACTACACACAACAAGCTGAAAATCAGACATTTTATCCACACCACATCTGTGGATATCTGTGGCTCAGCATACGCCCTGACCCGCAAGCCTGAAAAACATGCAAAGATGATTGGAATGCGCTCAGAGCCTCGTTGGCCTTGCTTCCAAGAGCATCTCCCACATGCCTCCAGCAAAAATGTATTGATTCGTTTGACCGCGAAGCAACCATCAATGACTGAAAACCCAAGATTAAGTGAGTCTGGACTGAATCTTCCGAAAACTGTTATTTGGAATCAGCAGGATCAAAGGCGACAGCATCCAAAGTGTCCTCGTGAGCGTCTGCAGATCTGCTTCCGTTGCTTTCTCATCAGCGGTATCGAGCAATTCACCAACTCTTTTCAGAAGCCTGCAGCTGCTTTGGAACCAGAATAGAAGCGCTAATAAAAGTAACAACTACATCGAAGAGCATTACTAATACTAACAGCAATATCACTAATTGTACTAGTAGTAATGGTAATACTAATAGTAATATGTCTGCATGCCAAAGCCTCATCTGCGTGAGTGTAGATCCATGGCCCAGCTGGGGCGGCAGCGCCAATGTGTGCTACATCGTTCTATACAATCCCTACATAAGCCCTACATTTAATGTATCACCCCTATAATTATCTACTCCCAATAAAACACCCCACCTAGTCCACACACCCGGTATGCATGTCCAAACTGTTTTTCTGCAAGTCGCCGCATCGTGCTCTGAAGCCGAAACCCTAGTTGCCTTTGATTCCCCCACAACTCCCGCAAGCTGCTTTTTCTGGCGTTGCAGGGATATATCGAGGTTATATAGGGGAGTTAGGGTGTAGATGGGTGTAGGATTTAAGGTTTTGCAAACTTAGGGGTACCGTTTTAGAGGGCCCCATAATAGGGATATTTGGGGGTCTACACTGGGGTCCGGCTCTGGTACAGATGACAAGTTGGGCCCCCCGTGTTCATGAATTGTGTTCCCGGGGCGCTTGCCATGCCACAACATCCTGCTGCTGCTGCTGCTTCTGCTGCTGCTGCTCTGAGCCATGCTATGCTCTACCGCAGGCTACTTCAAGATTACAACTTCAATGCATGATGCTGATAGATTGTATGCCTTGAGACAGGGCCTTCCAATTTCAACACTGTCGATCCTAAGCAGTCCTAGAAGCAAAAGTAAAGCCTTTCATTTTGGATGCATTTAAGGGGGCATCGATAACTCTACAAGAACCTGCCCGCCGTGTGAGTTGACATGATTGGCCTCTAGGAATGATGAAGAACACCATCTGCTATATGAACTTCTGCGGCTAATAACCCCTGATAATCCTACAAGGCAAGAAATATGATAGTTCTGATCCGGCTGCTACAAACAATCGACTTCTGGCAACATGAAAGCCCATACACAAAACGTTGTTTCTTCATAGCCTGCATTGGCATGGCATCACGCCAGCATAAGCAGTGAGATGCATTTGCTTAAAATTGGTCAGAGCTCCTAAAGGAGGTAAGCAATACAGGGCTGCTAAAGCAATCAGAGGTTTCAGACTGCTAATGTCAGCTAAAATCATTAACATGCTCGGGATCGTGGTAGTCTGCCCAATCATCGGGGAGCATGGTGGCAAGCTCCTGGGACGAGCTGCAAGGTGCACAACTTGCTCAAGCTGCACGTGCTGCGCACAGCCTTGCCAACTTCGCAGTCCTCAAAGGAAACCTCCTGGATGTCTCGGGCAGCATTTGGCGCACTCTCCACAATGTGCCTGCGCTCAGAAATCAAGGTTGATGAGGGAGAGGAAGGGGTTGGATTGCAAAAAGCGCGACTTTGCCTCTCTATGCACTTGTAAATCTCGCAGTCCCTGTATTGGTCTCGTGTGTGCAGAAACTCCTTGAACTTGGCCAGCCTGTTGCTAACCTGCCCACAACACGTCTTCAGTGTATGACTTGCCCCGTGAAGGATACTGCCCCATTATGCATCATCGAAATTCGATCAAGCAGGCACCTCGCGGTGCATTATGCTTGGAAAGATGCAGGCAGCAGATGATGGGCGTCTGGCAACCGCGTAGGCCACCCTCACAGCTTCCAGGCTTGCCGTACCGCTCGTCCCAGGACTCCAAATAGGTGTAACAGTGAAAGAACTCCGCCAAAAAGCCAAGCGTACAGAACCTTGAACAGGGCTGCTCCATAATTCTGAAGGCTGACTGAGATGGAGCCCATGCTTTGTGTCCTCACGCATCCTCCCTCGGAACTGAGCTCGCAGCCAGCTTGGGGCTTCGGAAGGGCAATGCCCCGGAAGCTCCTTGCAAGCCGCCCTCGTTTTAGAGGCGGCGTGTAGCTGGAAAGCCTGCTGCGAACGATGCTCCATCTTAAAAGCAAGAATATTATCATTTCCACCTTCTGCCAGACTAAGGTTTCCCTAAATCCGCGCCACAACGCTCCCAGCGGCTCATCCAAAGCATCGACGAAGCTGAAATGAAGAATATTGTCTTCAACACCTCCGTGTCCAGAGCGACGGACATGCAACAGCGAATCCTGGAGCAGCTCATCATCCAGCCTTGCGGAGACAAAGCAGAGCATGCAAGCAACGCAACAAGCAAATGCCGTGTCTCGCGAGTGGTTTCGGATGCGAGAACCGAGGCCAGGACAACCCGACGTACATGTCGTCGTTGTACTCATGCTGTTGGACATACTCACGCAGAGCATCGAAGGTTTGGATGAGGCCAAAGCCAGTGCACACAGTCGCAGCCACAGCTTGTAATGTGTCATGAGTCAATCTGAAGGCCACGTCCAGGTTCCGCTTCTCGTCTCGATCCTGTACAAGCCACCCAAAACCACGCTGAAGAATTGGTGAGTGGAAAGTATGCCTGGGGAGATCAATTTCAAGCCATTTAACTCCGTCCTTCATCCAGCCACTTCCGGGCTGCTGCATCAACTCATCCAACGACTCAGCACGGTATGCACAGTGGTGACTGAAAAGCAAGGCAGACGGAAACGTGAAGTTGGACGTACTATACACCACTCCAGCTCAAACGCTAATCGCTTCACAGCTTAATGCCGCCCTTCTATGTACACTTGCTACTCGGCTTTGGTCTGAGAACGCTCTGTTCCGATGGACTGGCAGGTACTGGTGTTTGCGAATGGCTGAAAAAAAAACAAGCCCCCTCGATCATGTTGACCGCATGTTTGTTTCAGGTTTGAGCACGTTCCTTCACATTGTGACGAGTTCTCATCGTTACAGGCTGGCAGAAAAGAGCTCATTTTCACCCCGAAAGCTTGGCAGGAACTGAAACTGGGATTAACGTTGCTTGCGGATGCCACACACGAGAACTATGTGCACATTCTTGGGCGGTAGCCTGTCTCTCCCATGGAACGACCTAAAACTCTAACTAATTGAACTCGCTGAAATTTCTGCCATTGAAATTCAAGTTTTGGGAAATTAAGCTCGGAAGGGAACATCGCCACAGTGTGGGGTTCACGGTTCAAGGCTTACAGCAAGCATACGGCCGCTTGACCATTACAGCAAAGGGAATCTCAATGACGGCAGCAATGACGAAATCTACAACAATCTATTGCCCTCACCGTAATTGAATCTCATGAACGGAAGTTTCTGCGCACAATACCCAAACAGCCCACGGTTTGGCAGACAATATCCGACCTTTACGCGTTGGTGAGGATGCCAACGGATATGTTGAAATCAAAGCCCTCAACCCAGAGCCGTAGATGTTGATGAGAACCCGGAGCTTCCGGCTCAGTGGAGGCTTTGTGGGGAAGGGTTACACCCAACCTCCAACACCAACTTGTCCGAGGACAAAGGAGGCTGGCCAATCGATTCGCCAAAGGGAATCCCAGGATTGCTGCCAGGAGGTGTTGTGGGTGGGCAAGAGAAATTGCACCAACAGCGCCTCATCGCCAACAACGGTGTGTAGACTTTCTGCGCCCTTGGAGCAATATACCCCACCAAATCGCGCTGCGACGACAACCCCAGTCTTTGAGACCCCTGGCTCGGAACATCCTGGAACACACAGGACCAATCAGAACTGCGGAGTCGAAATAAACGTTTTTGTAAAGCCGGGGTTCCCAGCAAGATGCTCATGTGTGGACATGCTAAAGCCCAGCCCAACGCAAATCACGTTTTGGGGTGTGTTGGGCAAGGTGGGCAAATGCCCCGCCAGTTCCTCGCTATGCCTGCTGGCGTACGCAGAATTTCGCATGGACTTGTTGGCTGTTGGTGGAGTTGGCTGAGCAATGAATCTGGCAGGTTGGCAAGCTTGGCCCGCAAAGGTCCGAAGGGCACAAGCCGTATTTGATGCTGACACCTCGCGGGTTCGCGACCTGACATGAACACTCGTCCGCTTGCGCGACTGGGACACGTTGACGTCGGTGCCCACCTTAGAACCGCATGCTATGCAGTTGGCATTCCGCCGTCGTTTACACCCCCCTTTGCAATCTCCACTCAGGAGGCCGTAGCGCACCCCAGACATGCAAGCCCCGCACACCCTGGACAGCTGGCCCTTGGACACTTCACGCCAGACTGCAGCAACCATGCAAAAATTTGGATTTGTTCGATGAACATCATATTACAGCAATTCCCCGCTGACCCGGGACCATCTACACAACCCGGCCGCTTAAAACGAAATTTGCCGCGTTTAGTGGACGAACATCATGGCATTGAAATCGCGCACCATCCACACCCACACAGAGCTCTGCGCGTTGCACATCCAAGTCGGAGACCACGATCCTTGCAAGACAGGAAGGATCGCGGCGCGGAAAACGCATGCGCTGTACAACTATGAAATACACATCCTTTAAATCATTGGCAGGCGATCTAGAAGGCAATCCAATCCTTTGCCGAAGCGAACATAAGATTGTTGCTGCACGGGAAAGATTGGCACACATTCGACCAGTGTGGCATCGGCCACTGGTGAAACACTGATTGTGTGTGTGTGTTTTGCATGATTGTTTGCACGGGCCTTTCCCGTAACCAAGTTCAGCACGGTCCCAGCGCAAAGCCCGGCACGAGGGGGCGGCTGGCAGATCCTTGCACGTCCATCGCGCGCCAGTTTGCTCAGTCTCCACGGTTTTTGCATGCGCTCGCGGGACCCGCCCGCTTGCTGGAAGACCGAAAGGCCAAAGAACCTCTGAAGATTTAGCCTTCAGGTTGGATTTTTGTCCACCGAAATAAGGGTGGCCACCACGTCATGTTCTTGAAGGGAGAGCGAGAGCTGTAGTTGTTCCGTGATTAGGAGACATGTGTACATGATGGAGTTGGAGCGAAACCAGCTCCATGGTGCGTAGAACAAAAGCAAAGCCAATGAAGACCTGAATTGCCAAGTCAGGGTGGTTAACGTGTACAGCCACAGCGTCCACGGCCTTGGCACCCAATAAAAAAAGAGATGGTCGATTTTTTGACGAAGAAGAATTCGTCGTCAGTTTATTAGAAACAGCTGCGCGGCGGCGAGGTGATAACGTCATCTTAGACAAAATCTTCAGAACCCCCTGGATTCGCTGGTCATCTTCCCCGCCGGTGAAACAAAATCACGCTCCTGGTACAAGTGGCTGATATACTTCGTCAGCTGCTCATCAAGATGCAGCACCTTCTTTGGAAGCCTGCCTTCAGGGCACGAATATAGTAAAAAAACGAACAGCGCCTTTCCATAGCATCGTCTTGTCTTGTTGGGGATCTCAACTGATCATTTCTGCTCAAAATTCCTTGTTGTTCCATGAGACAAATTCTGTGTCGAGATGGTCCAAGCGGTGATGTTCAAAACAAAAATATTTACTTCGAGCATCCCNNAGTGTATATAACGTTTCCCTGCCCCCCGTCAACTGTCTTCCTTGCAGCACTGCAAATGCGCTGCAAGAATATTGATACTCTGCAGTTGGGCACTGCAGACATACTTGGTGGTTGGGCACTGCAGGGATACTTGGTGGTTGGGCACTGCAGGGATACTTAGTGGTAGAGCTCTGCAGGGATACTTTGCAATTGGGCAGTATAAGGATACTCTGCGGTTGGGCACTGCAGACATACTTGGTGGTTGGGCACTGCAGGGATACGTGGTGGTTGGGCACTGCAGGGATACTTGGTGGTTGGGCAGTGTAAGGATACTCTGCGGTTGGGCACTGCAGGGATACTCTGCGGTTGGGCACTGCAGGGATACTCTGCGGTTGGGCGCTACAGGGATACTTTGCGGTTGGGCACTGCAGGGATACT
>CAJNIZ010003025.1:46433-75274 GCA_905231905.1 Symbiodinium pilosum | reverse complement strand
ATACTTGGTGGTTGGGCAGTGTAAGGATACTCTGTGGTTGGGCACTGCAGGGATACTCTGCGGTTGGGCACTGCAGGGATACTTGGTGGTTGGGCACTGCAGGGATACTTGGTGGTTGGGCACTACAGGGATACTTTGCGGTTGGGCACTGCAGGGATATTTGGTGGTTGGGCACTGCAGGGATACTTGATGGTTGGTCACGAAGGTCAGCTTCCATTCCTGCGAGGACAACATCTACTTTAAAATCTAACAACCCCACAGCGAGGGCGGGGAATGATTCGGTGATATAGGCGGCTCAAGCGTCGGGAAAATGAACATTCCCTTTGACAGAGCGTAGGAAGTGACCAAAACGTCCACACCGTTGGAAAACATCTCTACGTCTGAGTTCGACCAGGACACTGGGGGGGGGGTTGACCAGGGCATTGGGGGTGATGGCGGTTATATACCCCCAAAAACTCAGGAAACCTGCGGCCAAGTTCACCAGAGATTGCTTCCCCAACAGCCAAGCGCAATTCCTGAAGATACTCAGCATCTTCAACCGCGTCGAAGGTGAAGTTGCCCATTGATCTTCATGAGTTCGATAGGGCTCCACATGGCAATCCGGCTTGCGAAGGAAATGGTGAAAAGCAGGACCGCTGTGCACAATCGTCGTCCACGTTTGTCGGCGGCCTCCAAACGAGCAATGCGAGAAAGCCATCCCAAACCACTTGGGGGCGTATGACAGGCGGGCATCAGGACATACCACGAGTGGGAGCCGTACGAATGTTCAAGGGAGCCGACCTTGCCACTGGCATCTGCACCCACGAGTCCCTAAGTGGATTTTTTGCTGACGGCGTTTCCTTGCCTGACTCGGATTTGGTCTTGACCGCTCAAATGTGGAATCCTTGAGGATGATCTCAATCTCGGAGGGCTGGTGGTCCCATGATCTATGATCCACTTACCTCATGAGTTCTGGAATGGCCGGCCGCGCGCGAGAGTAAAAGTTTTGCACCGGGGCTTCAGCGACCACGTCGCCCAGGCGGGCTTGCCGAGATTCCGCAGAGAAATCACAATGGTCGCCAATGGTCATCCTCAATGAACCAATCAAGGGGAGCCTTTCAAAGCCACGTCCTTCGTGAAACGGAGCTCGGAAACAGAAACCCTTTCGCCAAACTTGGGCGCTCGAAGCGCTCCTTGGCCGCACTGTTCGCAGTGATCCCTCGAGCACCTCACCGAGCACGTGAAGCGGCCATGTTTTCGTGAACACGAATAGCGATGAAATGGCCACTCAGTCATGGCCCGGCCACATGTCCCGACTAAAGTTGCCCTGGAAAAACGAAATATTTTATTCTGAACATGTGCGCAACGGAAGAACACCTGACAACCGCTCGATATCCCCTCTCACGAAGCTTTGGCATGATCAGGCGAAAGCAACCCGTGTGGAAGCTCCTCTCGCCTCCTCACTCTTTGGATTGGCATTGCCCCGGAGCACAAGTGACCTCAAATTGCCAATTGTCATGTTTGCCTGGCCCATGGTCCATCGGCCACATCAAGAGTTCACAGCGAGGAAGGACACTTCTGCCCATTGCCGGGCCTGGGATCGACTTTATCCAGCCTAAGGAGAACGATGCTCTGGCGAACGTGGGTGGGGTCGCGCACGGTCATCTCCAAATAGTCACCCACATTGAGCTCCGCAGAGCGCCAGGCATCTGGGTCTCCGGTCGGAGATATGCAAGCCTTCGGCATCGGCAAATGGAGGGGGCCCAATAGGCTGGCCTTTAATCCAAGATCTGCGCAGGTACAAATCAGAAAAGGAAATGACTGCGTGTGCAAGAAGCAAGCTTGTCACTTGGAGTAGTTTGGGCTTTGAACAAGTGTTTGCTTCAAATTTGGGTGTGCGCCGTTTCTTCCATCTCAAAACCAACGAAATTGTTGCATCAACGTCAAATAAGCTGAATCAAAGGAAAACCACTTAGCGTTCCAATAGTCTAGTCAGAGTGCAGGTTCCAAAAAATCATCAAACGCCAACCGAGGGGCACAGAATTATGCTGGAAGCTAGCTTTCTACAGGCTCAATTTGCAATACCTGTAGCAAATACCCTCTGCAGCCACGACTTTACCCTCGCTGAGGAAGGTTCCCTTGAAATATCGCATTCAGAATCATGAGCAAGCAAAACTGCTCTGACGGAGCTGTGTTTAAGCTCGCCGAGCTGGCATCAACCGCCGGGGTAAATTGTACTTGTGCAAGACTTTATCTCTGTCAAGGCACTTGGTGGTAGCTTGCCTCCACCCTGTGAATGACTTCCAGGGCAGACTCATCCAGGACATTGTGAAAATGCCGCTTGGACAAACGCGACTTCTGGACCAAACGGCATGCCTGTCCGGGCGCAAATCAGTATGTTGCCCAGCTAGCTAGTTGCCTGTTCTAAGCCTGCCCTTTACATAACAGCTTCTGCCACGAAGTCGGCGTCTCATGACTAGAGTTCTGAGTCTTTCCGACTAAAGCTCACAGTCACAACAAGCTGAAGTAGAATCTGCGCATACCTCACTGGCGTCCGAACTATGATCACCAGCCTAGCCTCCATGAGACGACATGACTGCCAGGCATCAAGCAGGAGTTGTCGATCTAACTCATCATTGCCAGTGACATGGACGTGCGCTTTGGGGTTCTCATGCTTCCAGGAAGCATGTTCGCGAGGCAACATCTTCGAAACGTCTTTGCAGTCGGCCTTTCCGGTCATTTCTCCCGTAAGGTGCCGCGCTGGCACACCTTGACGAAGTCGAAGTCTGCGCCTCGCTGAGCTTGGACTGCTGCCACCGCTGCTAAAGCTTTGCAGAGAAGGAGAATCATAGTCCGCCGGGTGCTGCCTCTGTTTCGGCTGCTGCGAAATATCTGGCACGTTAATTGTGGTGCATTTATCATCAACATCCTGAATTCGGATCTCCTGCACATTGACTCCTGCATCGTCGGAGTTCTCAAGTTCCATCGAGTCAGCGTGTCCAGAACCAACGTGTGCAACGGCATTGCAGCTTGACAAAGGCTTCAGGGTGACGAAGCATGCTAGCGGTCCAAAACCCAGGTCACAAAGAGGCAGGTGATCTCCGAGCTGTGATGCGGGTGGGTCTCTCTTCATTGTAGAGAAGCACGGGCAGCGTCACCTGTGCAGGTGCTTCCTTCAGCGTTCCTGTGTCCAGTTCAATGACTAAACATGGCGGCGAAGCAAGCCAACAACAGCGGGCTAAAGTTCAAGTTCTGCCTAGGTTGAAGGGTTGGTGAAGTTCCTTTGGCTGTGCCAGGGAATCTATAAGAGGCTGAGAGCTGGGAAGTGCACGAAACAGCAGACTGTGCTTGAGAATTGCAGGATTGCCAGTACGGCAGTTTCCAGTCACCTGAAACCTGTAGCAGCTTGTGCATGTGATGAGCCCATCCAACGAAGACAAAGTGGCGAGACTTGCTTGGGCAACCTGCATTTTCCTTGTCGTTAGACAAGTCTGACCTACAGCATGCACACTTGCATGCAAGTGAAACGGCACGTCGCAACATTTACGACGCAATGCCCCCACGCGTCCAGAAAGTTCCGTGGAGTTCAAGGCATTGGCATTAAGGATCTGGCTTTGCACACAATACTGTTGGTCTGCCTTCCTCGTAGTAACTTGGCTAGCCAACATGCTTACCGGAACACGTGTTCAATACTAGCATGGCTAGAGGATTTTGCATCTTTTCACTGCAATGCCGAGACCACCCTGGAAACATCAATAGTTGCCCGGCACTTAGGATGGCCTTGATAGGTGCCAAAAGCTCTTGCCAAAGCAATTACCTCCTGATCCACGAGGTGCAGATCCATCTCCTTCGTGCTGGCACAGCACACTACAGTGACAGCATCCCGCATTAGCAGCTTCAGCCCAAACATGCCGAAACATGCTCTCGCCACATACAGTACAGGCCTTTGCAAGCGCTTGCAAATCTTTCCACTCCATGATGCCAGGGACCTGGCCAGGCACTCGATTCTGCAGACATGCAAAGTTGTGCCATGCTGCTGCCTTTCGCAGATCTTCTGCAAAAGGCGCGATCTTGGAGAGGATGACGTCAACGTTCTTCACAGCAGTAGAAGCTTTTGCGAAAAAAGTCTCTTGCATCCTTTCCAGAAAAACTGCTGGGCAAACGGCTGAACGTGGAAATTCGTCAGCATGCTCTTCCATGTAGTTGAAGGCAGCATCATCAGCCCAGATCAGCCGAAATGGGCTGGCATTTACCTGGGGGACGCATTTCATTGCAGGCTTGCTGCCCGACCGACTCAGGCTAACACTTCGATTGTCGCTCCCACAAAAAAATCTGATTGGCGGAACCTGGCATTGCATCTTGTTAGCATGGGAAACAAGCAGGCAACCTGTAAGCACACATTATAGTTATAGATTTTGTCCGTTCTACTGATTCGAGGCTCCAGCCACATTCTGGTCATCGGGTTTTTCCTCCGTGCTTTGTTTGCAAACTTTCCCTGGCCAGCAAGAAAACGTAAAAGCTCAGCACGCAGACGGCACATGCAGCACATGTACTCTGCTGGGCCAGTGACCTCTGTATGACCAGAGTTTCGATTCTTGAACTCCCACACTCCAATGCTGGTATCAGCCAAGAATACGGCAACGACAAACCTGGCAGTTGCATGATACCTCGTGCTGACAGCTGACAACTAAAACCTCTTTGCCAACAGAGGCCTCCTCTTCTGATCTTGTGGAATACTATTCACGAGGACGGCTTCGAAGCGCATCACCTGCCAAACAAAACCCAAGCTCGTTGATACTCTTCAGTTGCAGTACACAGCGAAGCTAAGCATTGCCTTCTCAGCGTCTGCTATCAGCTTCTTCATGTCCTGCAGAAGCAGGAGCGACTGCTCGTTGTCCCCAATACTTTGCCGAATAGCCAGCCTATGTTCAGCAGTATGCAATGAAAGCTACTTGAAGCCACCCCCTGCTAGCGCACACTATCAAGCGACAAGCACCTTCCATCAAAATCAATCGTACTTGTTGTGCTGCGCGTGTGCTCTTCGAGTCGAGCGTTGTTGCTCGCACCCGTGCCAACCTTGTGCCCTGCTGTTTGCGCTGAGTCAGCTATCCTGCGTAGGCAGCAGAGCGACTGGCATTCTGACTGTTTAGAGGCAGCCACTTCCCGATTGCAGCAGATTTTTCGCTTGTTGCGCACTGCCTGCGCGGAGTTGCACACCCCAGAGGCCCCAAATCTTGAACACATCACTACTCTTTCAACAACTGATTCAACCTTTGCGGTGCAGCGGCATGTGCGATCAACGTGGGTTCAGTCCCGCTGCGGGGGCCGTGGTCGCAGTCTCAAACAGCTGGCCAGTGAGTCCTAGGCACAGCCATTGTAGACAGCCATTTTCATGGAAGTCAAGAATTGCCTCCTCAGAACCGAAGCCGATGTGAGGTGGAAATCGCAGCTTGGTGTGTACCTCATTCCCAGCTGCATGAGCAGATGTGCATTCCGTGACCAGGAAGGGCTCACCAGCTGGGGGTTTTCGATCGGAATGGAGTCCTGTTCCAAATTCATGAACTGGCGATAGAAGTCCTTCCGCGCAGCTGTGCAAGAAGAAGACGTGGTAAGTATGGATCACGCACGAAGACATGATGCGAAAAAAAACTGTCGTGTGACCACAACGCTGAGGCGCTGTCCCGCGTGAAGGAGTCACAGTCGTAGAGAAAAACGTCGCGTCCAAGCACTTGAACACACTGGCATGAAGGAAACTGGTGGAGAGCTTGTTTGGACGGGCTTTGCTGTCTACTTCCAATGGGATTTCTGCTGCAGGTAGTGCTGGATGGTACTCACGCATGCCTCGCCAATCAGCAAGTCCTCCGGTTTGTACACGACCTTCACGGCTTCAAAGCTCAACTAATCAAAAACTGATGTGACTATGTACGGGTTGAAAAATTGCTTCAAAGCCCTATCACCACCCAGACCAGGCTCAGATTGTCTGCCAGTCATAGCACAACACACGGAGCTGCATGGAGCTGAGCAATGGGCCGATTCGACGTCCATTCCCGGTATCGCGCTGATATTCTGGCAGACAATCCGAATAGACACCATTTGACAGGAAAGCAATGAAGATCACAGCCTACATCCTGCGAACACAAAAGGAGAACAAGCAACCCGCAGGAATGCATGACATGACTTTACTCAGGGTAGCAGCTTGCCATCACGGAGTTGAATATTGGAAGATTCGAAGATCCATGCCGGCGAGGCAGGGCTCTTGCGCAAGGGTGACCGCCTCCAAAACGTTGGATATGGATCCCGGCCAGAGTTCCTGCGCAGCTGATCTCATTTGTAACATATTAACTCGATGGAGCAACTCTGATGGTTGGAAACATGCTCGTCAAGGCCTGGACATGTTCTCCAATATTTCAGCGGTGTCATCTGCTAGATAGTAGTGCAAGGTGTAGTACCTGCAAAGGAGGAGGCCTTCAATCAAGCAAAGCGAACTGCTATGTCCATTAAATAATGCACCACCCCACGATGGCCAACCAAAATGAAAGCTAATGTGCTCACAGCCCCCGCAAAATGAGGTGTTTAATTAGTTACTGCAAGGTGGCAGAACCAAGTGGGTAGCAAGTAATTCAGCTATTCGAAATGTTGATCTTGACGTCTTGCTGAACTGCACCCCTTGCATTGGTCAGGACAAGGCACTGGCGAGTGCCGTACTTGGTGTGGTCGTTCCAATAGCAATTGAATCGCAACACCTCTGCATGAATCACGGCGCCGTGCTGAGTGCTCAGGTATTGTCAGATTCATCAAATTCTGTGGTGGTGCAATAGAGAAACCTGTTCCCGGGCGAATGAGGTATTCTCACCTTGCAATACACAAGTGTCGTGGTCATGAAGACTTCTGGCGGGGATCCGTCGTTACAAAGGCTTTTGGACGCTTTTGGTGTGCCAGGATTGCCAGGCAATATTTAAAAAAGCTCGGCAAGGATACATGGCGTCTTCCACACGTAGCACTCAACGAGCTGCGCATAGAAGCGACTTTCAGTGTCGAGCAAGGCCGTGCAACAAGGTCACCCTGAGGCTCCAAGTATCAACAAGATTTCTCTTTCCGTTCATTGTCAAAAGGAAACCGCCTTTTTGAGGTTCGATGACGTGCACCTTTGCGGGCGTGTGTTTGAACAAACTTTCACGCGATCAAATGGGTCTTCTTTTGGGATCTTCTGGGCGGCGGGCCTGGCTGTGAAAGCTCCCCAGCTTAAGTTGTTATCAGCATTTTCCTGTGGCGGCAACCTTGCCGCGCTGCGAGTGAGATGCCAGACTGTTCCTGCCGCTCATGCACTTTCCCTTCAGAAGTGAGGATGGGCGAGTTCCTCCTGCCCGCCTTAAAGAAAGCCAAAACGGCTGGAGCCAATACGAGAATGTGCTGCACTTAAATCTCTGAGGGTGAGGGTGACCTTGAGGTGGATGGAGCTGAGTACTCCATACATGCTCACTGTCCCCCTCACCATTCCGTCTTACAGAACTGCGGCGGCGCCCACCCCCAGCTCGTCAAAGTAGCCAATCTTTGCTTCTTTTCTTGGGCCACCCGAACACTAGCAACAGTGCTTCGCAGCTCTTCGCGGAAAACCAACAGTATGTGCTGCGAGGATGATGCTACAGCTGTTGGAGCAAAACCTCCTAGCCACTGCTTGGCACGGGGTAGCCTGCATGAAGCCCTGCATGTGCACCGTTAGATGACTCACAGCTTGATCAGGGCAGAATCAGAGCTCAAAACTCTTACAACAAGCTTGCTTTCCCGAGTCCTGGCCAAAATCGCTAGTGGTGGTCTGTTACACCTTGCATGCTGGCAAACCGGTGCTGTCTTGATCTATTACGGTGCACTTGCGCAAGCAAGTCATCCCTGCCCCAAATGCTAGAACGCTCACTCCTCTCGCCCCGTGATCAGTTGCAGTCAATGGGGCAAAGAAATCGTTGATGTTATCTTGGGGGGTTCGTGACTATCTCCTGTGCATCGCAGTTGAGGCTATTAATCAACGAGCATCACGAAACCAAATCCCGAAAGAGGCTACTTTAAGTACCTCGTCCACTTGTGATGGGTCTGCGTTCCGGGGGAGCATGTGGTCTGACTTCCGCGCGTGCTCCATTCCCCAAATCTGCTGGGCCTTCCGGTCGTTCTCCAAATACTGCTCCAGCTTTGCATTCTTGCGGTTGCCGCCGGCAGAAAGATGATGATACTGCACATGGCGTTGAAACTGGCAAGGCTTTGCAAAAATGCTGCTTTTTCTGGCCTCCTTGCTCTCAGCAAGGCGCGCACTTCTCGCAGCAATGAGAGCCTTCGTCTCCGGCCTCACTGAATTAGGGATCTGAAGAACAGGTCGATCCAGATTCGACATGCTACACAAGCCCAGCAATAGATGCGTGTGTGCGCGAGCGCGCGTGTGTGTGTGGGTGTGGATGACCTATCGCAACGCCTAGCATTGTTCGGCATGTGAAACGAGCACGGGAAGGGCAGGCAAGGAATCACCTGCTAAAATGGGCGTGCTGCACTTGCCGAAACGCTGGATTATGCTGGATTAAACATGGATTTCCGGTCCTCCTCTTGCTGAACTGCAGGATATTGAGTGTGCCTCTTGTCTACAACAAGCAAATATTCTCCGCGTTCTGATGCAAAGTTTGCTAGAAGCAAGGTTCTTGTGCGAGACTGTCCGCACATAGTGTAACCCTAATCAAATGTGAAGTGGCACAAAAACTGCGTAATCTACACGGCTCTGTCCCAAAAAATCGAATTTCTTTCGGGCATGCGCATGCCAACATTGCTGAAAGTGTTCTGTCTTTGATGTGGGCGCGGGCACCACGTCCCAGGAGATCTGCGCTCTTGATGGGGAACGAGTAAGGCGGGCAGAAGATGAACAAAAGTGTACAGCTCATGACACGGGCGATGTGGCTCGCAGCACTTGCATTGCTGAGGCAGGCACGCATTATCCTGCCCATAGTCTATCGCAGTGCGGCTAACTTGCATCGCAAGATCTGCGCAGCAGTCCTCTATCTCAGATGCCCGGAACGAGTCGAGTGGAGCATCCTGCCGAATCAGACTTCCGCCAGCATGAGAGCTTTCTACGAGCGGCCCCTGGTCCAGCACCAGCTAAAGAGTGCCTGTGGCTTTCCATCAAGCTCTGGACATGTATCACAATTCATCAGTTGCAATGGCACAAGCTACCAGTACATGGCAATGGTGGGAAGTGTACACGTACTACAGGACGTGAAGCCAGGAGGGATGCCCTATAAAGCCGTCGAAACAACCCAGCGAGCTCCTCATCAGCCTCCATCTCTACGCCGAGCGCATGCTGATAAAAGTCTCTAGTGAACCTTGACACTCAAAATCAAGGCCAAGAACCAAAGCTTACAAACAAGACTGACATGGCTGTAAGCAAAGGCCCGGGCTGATCACACGCCACGAGACGAAAAAGCTGAGAGTAGATGCTAATGGTGCATCCCACCCTGCTAGCAACATCTCTGCACATCGAGCAAACAAACACCCGCTCCAGCCTCAGGTCATCACATGTGTAGAGACCCCCACCCATGCATTCGGGTTTGGGCAGACGGTGCCGTTTTATCCAGGTGCCTGGATGCTCAAAGCGTAAGGTGCACACACACAAGTGCCTTTTGCAGTCCGAAGGGCCTTGAGACATGCCCGAGTTCTCCACCTTCGGCTCCGACACCTGGCGGACGCTGAGGCTACCAGCTGCCGACACAAGCCCCAGAAAAAAACTTGCCAGGGAAGCCATCATTGTCCCGTCTTCTAAATAGAAATAAACGTTGCAGCATCGAATGCGGAAGGCTTCCTTTGGGCTTTCATAGACCGGCTCCTGTCTTCCCAAAATGGCAAGGTACTGCGCACATGGCTAATTGACAATGCTATGCTCATAGGCCTGAGAGTAGGCACTGAACTTCAGAACTTGCCGGTCATGCTGCAACCAGGCCTAAGCACTCAGCATTGGGCGACTCTGGGGCCAATCTGCAATCTCTTGGCACCGTGCTGGCGGGATGGCCGGCCGATATGTGTTGCGAGCAGACTCCCTCATGAAAGATTTCTCGTCATGCGTCGGTGACCTGTCCATGACGCTTCGCACAAGTATGGCTATCTCAAACGTGTCGCAATCACGGTATGTAGCAGAGCCTGTAAGACATATCATAGCGATGGAATGGATCGCGGAGCTTCTCAACAATTGCCAGATTTAGTGTGGGAACCTCGCAGCGGTCCATCACTTACAGGTACCCCGCAATTTTCTGAAGGCTGGGTCTGCATGAGTTTCGGGGCCTTGTGAACCTTCTGCTTCAACTTGTGGAAGGCATCTGTCGACCCACCAGGACCCCAAGAGAGGGTCTGTGGCTTCCGGCTGTTGAATCTAAGGTCGTGAGCCTGAAAGGCAACTGATTCAAACGCGATCAGAGGAGACTGTTTTGCAGCAAAGCTATGCAAGGCCCTGCAAGGCGGGCCGTGTAGCCGGGCAAGAAAGGCAGCGTCGACCGCGCCGATCTTGGAGTAGATGTCATCGGTGATCTTCACCTGTGGACGGGATGACCAGCGCGCGAAAGACACCCAAGGAAAAACAACAGCAACTTGCACGTTGTCATGCACCTAGGAAACTACTTCGTGATTGTCATCAGCATCTGCCAGCAAGTACCGTCAGTGGCAGACGAACATGTAGGGTATGGATAGGCTGAGCCCTGATGGGATCATGTTTACATGCCGAGCCCTGCCTGGCAGGGCATCTCCCCCAACTGGCTCTGCCACTTGGGCCACAAATAGCGGAAGGACAATTGGGCAAAGCTAAGCCGCTCAGCTTCGACGTGGCAGGAGATACACACATAGTTTGGACTGAAGCTATATCCGTCAAGGTCTGATGTTTTCACACTTTTGATTTCTTCTTGCGCGTCTTTTTGGTTCGAGGCATCGAAACGCTCGCATGAACATCAGCTGTCTCAGCCAGGTTCATCCCGGCCTCAGCCGATTTGCTGATTGGCCTCGTTGATGCAAAGAGCTGCAAGCCGGCTTTACCGGCCGTAGCTGCCATGGCGGGCTTCGCAAGCTTTGTAGCTGGCGGTGCCTCCTCTCCAGCGCTCGCTCTCGGCACCGCCTTCGTGCGGCGCTTGCGCTTTTCTCGGAGAACTTCGGACATTCCTTCAGACTTCCTGAACTCAGGATTGGTGGGGTCAATCTCAAAGTCGGCACTGTTGAAAACCTTTTCAAGGCGACGGTCATGGACGTCCATCTGAAATGCGGCTGCATCCTTCACACCGTGATCATGTGCTCGCCGCTGCGGGCCCCGAAGGTTGAAGCTTCGCGCTCCGTCTGCTGTCTCTGCTTCAACCAGCAGTTCCAAATCTTCACCCCCATCTTGGCCATTCTGCTTATCCAGCTTCGGACCCTTGCCGGCTTCCTTCCCAGTGTCTTCTTTAAGCTTGGCCTTTTCTTCTCTGGCTTTCTGTCTCTTCTCCCTTCTCTTTTCCTTGCGCTTATCCAAATACTTCTGCCACGCACTCTTGGGCTCTTCCGACTCCAGGGTGTGCACACCACGCCCGCCCTGTTTCTGGGCACGTTCCGAAAGCTCCTGCTCTAGCATGCTGGCCTTCACACTGAAGGTCGCCTCCATGTTTCCGTCTGCTTTGGACGGCTTGCTGCTTGGGTTCTCTGAATCGCTGTCCTCGCAATCATCACCCCCACCACCGCCCTCAGAGTCACTGTTTGCCACAAGAGCCTTCAGTTCTTTTGCTGCTTCACCTTTCGCCTCGGACTCGTCAGAGCTTGAAGCTAAGTAGTCACGGAGGTCCATGTCGGCCAGCTCCGCTGGGGAGAATCTCTTTTTCATGAGATCTTTTCGTCGTTGAGGTGGGGCCTCGTCCCATGTGCACTTCACTTTGGTGTGTCCAGTTGCAGACCGCAGCATTGCTGGGCCTGAGAACTTCTTCGGAACTTCAGTTGCCACACTCGTCGGCTCATGCGGAGGCACCAAATCATCAGGCACAAAACGTAGGTCAAGGGTGGCAGGACAAATGCCTAGGCAGGGGTTCCAGAAGTTGGACCTTGCAAGGCCGTGCTGAGCTAGATCCAAGGCCCGGACCGTCCGCCTCAATTCCGTCCATCTCATCATAAAGCCATGTGGCGGTGGATTCTGAATCACACTCGACCAGAGCCCAAAAATATTTTGTGCGATCCATCTGGTACCGCCCTGGCAGGCAGGCAACAGGCCAAGGGGCAAAGCCATCAACCGAAACACATCGAAACACCCTGCTCTGAAAGTCAGACGCTCGAAGAAGCATGGCAGAAACGAGCCGGGCGGTCTCAACGCTTCTTGCTGCGCCTCTGAATTCTCCTCGTCGGCTTTGGTCATCTCGTCGGCAATTAAGGGACCCTCGATGGCCTGCACTGCGAACTTTTCATCAGCCGTGAGTTGCCAGCAGTCTGCGCTTCGAGTACCCTGCCTCCCGCTCGGCGCGCTGAATTCCATAATCAGATGGATACACGCTGATCTTTTCGACCTTTCCAGCCGAGCATAGTCTAAGGGGTGGATGGATCGGCGGTAACCACGTTTCAGCAGTCTGCTCTGTTGTAACTTTCCTAAGAAACTTTTGGGACGGGTACTTCCTTTAGGGCCTTCAGGGTATCCCCTTCAAAACATTAGAAGCAGAATTCTTCAGGCCCGCAGCCAACGACTTGCAAACACTGGGAAAAAACCCTGCTCTTCGAGCAACATCTGGTCCCGAATGTTTTTCAATCTTCAGTTCTGCGACAAGCCTTAAGAAATGCACTCTGGGGAACGTGAAGGGCACTCAAAGTAGCTGGGCGATGAGATAAGGAGAAGTGCACATGAACTGTGGCCTTAACCATTTGAACCTTTTGTTCTTATTTGTTGTGCTACCGCGAATGCCACTTGCGACACTGACGCGCCCAAGGAACAACTGCAATCGTTATTTTCATGTTTATATAAAGTCCCACATGGGGGGTTTTGGCCGCCGCTCACATGTTTTCCGAAACTCTGTAAGGAGAAGTGCACATGTCGTCTGAACTCTAACAAGCCCAGAGCGATGGTAAGGAATCTATGATGGTCATGCCACTTCCCTTCCTGACTGACTGCTGGGCTATGGCTTGACAGATATTAATTCCCTGTCAAGCCATAGCCGAATAGTCCTCAACCTTCGGCACCACAAATAACCCAAGACTGACTGGCGCAAGGAAATAATTTGTACGTCCACAGTCACGGACGAACTGAAATGGCGAGGCTTTATTGGCTTGTGGGCACGGGGCAGGGCACGATCGCTAACTCTTCTCAGCCTCTCATCATCATTCCCCCACTGTCCACCACAGCTAGAGTTCGCCCCGGCCACGTTTCTACAAGCCTCTTTATTTTGGCACTCTGTAACCGAAGCAGCTAGTTCCTCCCCACCACAGCGATCTTGCGACTCTGCAGTCGTGCCGTCCAATGTGTGGAGGGCAGGCGTTCTAGATTTGGAGTTTGCATCTCACATTACAACTCGCACATTGCAACTCGCACATTGTTGAAGCTGGGCACGGCCTGGTCCAATGTCTATCCCACTGAAGCTGGCAAAGGCAAAGGCTAAGTGTTTTCAAGTATGGATAGTTTGGGTCCGTGCACAAGAAGACTCATGACAGCTAACCGGCCAGTTGTTCGGTGCTGAATCCCTTTTCACAACTAGAAAGGCTTCGCCTCAATCGCCAGTCAGAGCTCCGTAGCAGATTTTGCGGTCGACCCGTCCCCCCCCCCCCTCGTGTCTTCAAACGATCCTTGTGTCGGATCACCTCAAGTTCTTAAAGTCTTTGACTCGGCGTTTCACCCTGACACCTTCCTGAGATTTGTTGTGGACCGTACGCTTCATTCATCCAATACTGCGGCGTTCTCTTCCGTCCGTCAATCCTTCCAAATCAGAGTCATGAGCGTTTCATCACAAGCATGGCAAGCCTTAACGTAGCGCTTGCTGTGCTGATATGCCAAATACATGTTCGTATGAAATCTCAATGCATTTCACATGGTCTGTGTGCCATCCAAGTTGCATTACCGGCTTGGTTCTTGGAACGAGCTGCGCTTAAGTATGTCCGGAACATGACCTGACGAAGAGACGACGATGCCAGAAGGATTTCAAGTGTAGTTCAACCATGCCGAACAATACAAATGAAGCCAGGCGCACCATAAGATCGCCGGCAGCAACATGATCCCAGTCACAACCCATGACGGCAAGCCGCCGGGTTGCATCACCACTTGGCACATTATCTTGCCCGACGTTCCAGGCAGAAGAAGTGTGATCCTCTTCAGCCTCCTCCGACTCATCCTCCTCGTCCTGCCCAAACTCAGCAACCCTACAAAACCTCAAGGGATATACAGGACAGTCCGAGGTTGGGCTGTGTGCAAGCGAGGGGATCTTGCTTTCGCTGGGAAGCTTCTGAGAATCAATGCTCTCATCAGAAACCGGTCTCTCAGCGAGCCAGACTTCCCGGAATTTGCTAAAAAAGGGGGCTGTACTTGTCTAGTTGCATGTTCTGATTGTTGAATGTGCAGGATGAGGCAGGATCTATGCAGATGCTGGAACCGCTCCCGAATTCCTCTTCATTTGGTTGCAGTAATTAGGTCTTCACTTCCTCGTCGATTCATTACGGTTGACGGCCTGCTACCTGGTTATGATAAATCTTACTTACCGTTTTATAAGCGAAATCAGTTTCATCTGATTGTTTTTGACTTGGCTTGACCTAGTTGCTTCGAAAAGATTTGGGCTCGCTGAATCAAGTTGACCTGGCTCTATATTTCAACTCATCAAACCCTCTCGGAGAGTTATTGATCCTAAATAGGAACACTGCAACAGTATATCTAGCGCGTTCAGAATCGAAATGGTTTCAACCATAGTCACAAATAGCGCAATCCGGCAGGGCCCCATATCAGTTTTTTGGAGGGCGCCGGTTTGAATTGTCTCATGACCGTGCCTCTTCAGGTAACTCCTCCTCTTCCTCCTCTGCTTCTTCCAGGTCCTCAAACTCCTCGTCCATCTTGACACCAAGGCTGGCTTCTTTGGGAGCTTTTGAGGTTTCAACGCCTGCTAGATCATAGAACTCTTGCAGCTTCTGCTTTCCCGCTTGGCGGCTCAACTTTTGGCCGCGAGCATCAACCTTCGGAGTTTCCACAAACTGTGAATCTTTGAACATGCGGGCAAACCGCCCATCGACTTGCACGCGCCGTACATGTCGTGGTGCACGCTTGAAGCGTGGGTCTTTGGAAGTATCGAATCTGTCCATGGCAACAAGGGCCGCAAGGTTGCTTGCTTATGGTCCTATCAAAGACTACGAGTGTACTTGGGCTCTATGTTCTGTTGCACGACGGTGGTAGGTGGCTGAAGCTGCGCCGGATCAAAAAGGAGAACCAGCGTCTTAGTGCTGGTTATTCACGAGCCGGCAGGTCAAATCGAGCATGCATCGGCAGTTAGCAGCACAGATACGCACTGCACTCTCCGAATATGCAAAAAAAACACAAGCATCTGTCATGCTTTGCTATTTTCCCCCTTCTTGTGCTCCCGCATCTGCAGTGCCTCGTTTTAAGGCAGCTCAGCCGCCTTCTTGACCTGCGCAGGATTCCACGAAAGCCAACACCACTGACTCCAAATGCGCACACAGCGCCTGCATTCTGTTTGCACTATTATGCTCCTGCTCAACTGTAGCCTCCCTCCAAAGACTGCTGAAGATTGCGGAATGTTTCTTTTGACAGCAGATATCAACGAATGATTTTGCACCTGCCAGACAGCTATCTTGGACTACCAGGGACTGCCAGGCTCTTGGCCTCCTCATCAGATCTGCTCCAGTCATCGCCTGGCAAGCTTGCGGGAGTTCTGGAACTCTGCCTGTCTCTGCTTGCAATGGCTTAGCACTCACAGCCTTGTGGGGTTCCGGCGCCACATCTCGGAACCAGCATGCTCCTGTGGCATGCCAGCGATATTCTCTCGTGCATGGTATGCAGCAGTAAGCGGCTATCCGACGAATGGCCAAGTCTCTAACACTTTCCGTTTGCTGCTATGTAGCAGGCAGGCTTGCCTTCTCTAGAGCAAATCCCTTGAAAATTGTCACGAGAGCAGCGCTCGTTGCTGCAGCATCGGGGTTGCACATGGCTCGCAAAAACAGGGCCCCCAAGACGTTTCTGTCTTCAAACGTCATGATGCCTGCACTTTGCCAGTCTTTTCCCGCAAGAGGCTCTCGACCACATGCTACATCATGCTACATGATTCAAAAGCCTACTGGTAGCCTGATGAACAAATTGCTTTGGATTCCTAATGATGCCTGCAAACACAGGATTCATTATGATACGTTTACATGCTGTCGCGGGGCAAGTGTCGAAAGCCACTCGAGAAGCTGCTCGTCGACCACGAGAATCCTCAGGTCACGATTTGAAAGTCAAACCCTCAGCATGAATGGTATTGGGCCTTTAACGCAACCCACGCCCATCCTTAAATGATCTTAAATAGATCCACAAGGACCTACCTGACAAGCCCTGTCTGCCAGAAAAAAGCATCCAAGTCAGAGCACTGGCCGTCAAGAGTAGCTCTGTTCGCTGCTAGGTTGCCGGGTGCTTATTTTGAAATGGCTTTCAAGGATCACACAGGAATGCAATCAGGGATTGCTGCAAAAACCCTCAATCGCTCAGGGAAATCGATTGGCAGACAGCTCAGGCTTCGACAGTTGGGGGAACTTGAGGGCTGGTGAAGCCCGACCTGGCTGTGTCACAGCAGGGGCGCACGAGGACATGCAACAGGGCAGGGTTGTAAAGAACCACCCCTGTGGCCGCTCATCCTCACGAGATGCATGCACCGCAAGTTTCTCAGGGTCAACGGCAATTCCTCTCCTTCCCCCTCCCAGGCCTTCAACTGCAGATTCTCTGCTGCGAAGAACAGCACCTGATACACATGAAGCAAAGCCAGGTAGAATACGGGAAGCCAAAGTTCTTCCCAGCTGAGAAACGGCAGACTACACTTCTTTGCACGGAGCCGAACGCCGGCTCTTCAGTGAGCTGCTGCGCAGTGCATTTTGGCTGCATGACTGCAACTGTCATCGGCTGATGGCTGCCATTCTTGCAGGGATTCATGCAAAAATGGCGCCAGCGATGCCAGTCCGTGCAGGGAGCTAGTTCAAAGATAAATCATGAAACCTGGCCAATTGCTGGCTCTCCCAGAAAGTCCAACCAACATTGCACCCAAATGAAGCCGTCATGTACGAGCGTTTGCTGAAGCTCCTTGTGTAATCCGATACCATGGACAACTTAGGGGTCTTATTGCTTTTGGGGGTTTTGGCTTTGGACGCATGAAAGATATCGGTTTTGGGTGGTTCAGCCAAAACACGGTTATGCTTTAGTCTTAGATTGATGGGTGTCGCTTTCGGGGGGATCCTATGGCTTTTGGGGCGTCTTGCGTGATTCCTACATTCTTCCTCTTCCTCCCTGATATGCGCGTAATGACCGTTGCTCATATGCCAACTGGATTACTCGGAGCCTGGGAGCGCCGCGGAGTCCGGCTTGAGCAACCAGTCCGTACATTCTGATGCTCTGTGTGTCTTTTGATTACTGAAGAAATTGTTGGCTGCTCAGGTACCTGCCACACATGCAGGGAAAATCAGAGACTGATGTGGCGTGTCTAGAAATCAAATGAGGTCCGTTGGTGGCGGGTGGGGAGATTTTGGAGTTGGGAGTACATACAGATGACACTGCCACACTCATCCATCCAGCAAAGCATCGCTGCTGATCTCGGCTCTGGAATGTCGACCAAGGCACCCTGGCGAATGGTCGGTGCTTCCATTCCAGATACTCTGTACATGCAGATGCTTTATCTGCCTGGCCGCTTGCAAGCCAACAAGTCAGCTGGGACAAAATGGGCTCAGCATGACTTTAGTCATGCTTATACCGGCATGTGCTTCCATACCTGCAATGACCACGAGCCCAATGGAGACAGAGCTCTTGGGGACGAGAGCCTGAGCCTGAGCATGGGCACGAGTTCCGGTGTTGGATGTAGGGCTGTCCTTACCTTATGTCAATCGCCAAAAAAGCGGGAGGAAGTGCAAGCGAGGGGCCTTTACCCTTGCCTTTGGTACGCTCAGACATTTGTAATGCACGCTCCTCGGCGACGTGCCAAGAGGGCGAGCTCCGAAGCGTGTGGGGCGACACTGCAACCACTTCTCCTTGCCTGCTGAAGGTAGCCACCACACGGTTCCAATTTGGCTTGGAATAGCCGAAGACGTCCCTGCTGCCAACTATGGTCAAAGTCTTCTGAGCCCGACTGATGGCCACATTCAGCCGCCGCGGATTGTGGGCAAATCCTATGTTGTAAGCGGAGTTGCTTCGGACGGTGGAGAGGGTGATACGTGGAGCTTCTGACCCTTGAGCTGCATCGACGGTGACAACCTTTGCAAGCTGTGGTCAGCTAAAGGATCAGGATCTTACCAATACTCCGAGATCTTTGTCAATCTGTCCTTTTGAAGCAGCAAAGGATCTGGCCTTCACAGAGCTCATTCGGTGTGGGATCTCCTTCAAGAGAATCTCCTGGAGCAGGGCTGCCTGGGGCTTGTAGAGCGTGATGATCATAATACGCTAGAACGCGCGGCTGAGAACAGGATCAGTTCTGAGCCTTTGCCCCCAAAATGCAGGCTGCCAGAAACAGGTGTGACTTCTGGCAACAGAACATGAATAACAGCAGCCAAAGGTCAGCTCCAACACCTGAACAACTTCTGCGGGATTGACCTTAGCCAAAGGAAGTTTCGGGCGCAACTTCAGGAAGAACTGGGTTTGAACGCCAGCTGAGGCATTGACCTTGGAAGTGCCCACGTCAAGCTCCGAAACCGTCACATTGAACCAGCGAAGCTCACGCCGCGGCCCGATGCAGAGACGTCCGAGGTGATCAGTGATCGTTCTGGTTTCCCGTGGAGCCGTCTGCAGTGTACCACCTTACATGCCGGCGGCCACGCTCAAAGCGCCGAGAAGGGAGCCAACGCATCGAAAAGACAACAAAATGGCGGACCGGAGGCGTTTAGAATGTTATCTGCGGACTATCTGAGGCATCCGTCGTAGAAAAGGTCTGACACAAGCCTGCAGAGAACCTCTGGCATGCGGTACTGGACCCTGAGGGCGTGCGGTCGAAGGCCGTTGTCAATTGCTCGCTCCATGAGACTTCGGTCCACATTCCTCGGCTTCAATACTGGCCTTTCTTTCTGATAGGACTCTGGAAGCTGGTCGTTCGAGAGGCAGTGAAGTGTCGAACCCTTGCTTTGACATATCTTGAAATCTAGCAGCTTTTCCTTGATCTCGCGGTCCCCGCCGGAAGCTAGCACCAACGGGCTGAGCTGCTTGTGGTCGCCCAGCAGCCTTAGTGGCTGCTTGTTGCCAGCAAGGAAACCAAACTAGCAGACTTCAAAACAACCCGAAATTACGCGCACGTGCATACCTGGCAGCGCCAGGTTCTCAACACGCAAGCGCAAAATCAATGGGATGTATGTCTCAGCGGTTGCAGCAGCCTCATCCAAAATGCCCATGAAAAGCCTCTTGGGGAAGTCGTCCGCATAATCTTGCTGCAGCTGTAGCACCTGCAGGGTTCAAATCAAATAGGCCAAGCTTTTCGGCCCGGAACTGCCTCACACCCTCTCTTGTGGATCACTCCCTCTGGTCGTGGCTGTGGTCGGGCTGCATGGTATGGCTGTGACCGTCATGGCTGTGGCAACACCCATATTTGAAAATGCTGTGGAGGAAAGGCACATGGCTAAACGCTTAAACCCTGAACTGGGACTTTCACAGCCTTGTAGCTGGATGGAATGGTGCATAGCAGGACACGCGTCCGGCGGACGTTTCGTGCAGGGGCAGTGTGCGTTGCAACGCGCAAGGCTGCTTCTGCTGTCTGGCAGGCTTTCTCCAGACGTGTGAGGAAAGTGTGTACATCCCAATGGTAGAAGCGATGGACTCCCGGAGACGCAAAGCGGCGCCGCTTCAACAGCCTTGCAGGCACCACCTGAACTACGGCCTCGGCCAATTTTTTCTTGATGCCGTCAATGTGATCCAAGTAAAAACGCAACGGGTCGTAACGCTCTGGTGCCATGCCATCTCTCCGAAGCTGGCGGTTCCTTTCATCAAGGTCGCGCTGGTATTGCAGCACAGACGGGAGCCGCTCAATGCGTGCCAAGGGCAACCTGGATCTCTGATGCGGCCTCCACAAGCGGTCGCTCCTGGTGCGTTGCAGGTCCTTCACTGCTCTCAAGGTTCTGGACCAGTTTTGCTGCCCAAGACATGCTTACGACCAGCTCATCCTTTTATCATAGATTCTCCAAGGTGTACTGCCCAGCCGTCTGCCCGACCCGTTCGGGATTCCCTAGAACTAGAATGCGCAAGCCACCACGGCAGTCATGCGTCTGTGCTAGCTTCTCAGACACTGCATCGATAGCTTGGTTCGTGACACAGGTCACTATGGCAGCACATGGTTTTACTGGCAAGCGCGAGCTGAGCATGTGGAAGATAGTTGTGCTCTTGCCCGTGCCTGGAGGTCCATGAATGATTTCCAGGCGCTTGGACAAGCCCAAAACTGCCTTGCGCTGGTCTGGGTTGATCGGCATCAGGTCATCGCGAAGGCCACCGCCAAGACTGTATGTGCCAGCAATGCGACGTTGCGGGTTCAGCACAGCCTTCTCCAGGTCGGTATCCGTGAGCGCCAGGCCAAGCAGCAGCTCACTGGCACACCGGTAACGATTCAGGTAGTCTCCCGCAAAAATGTGTACTCGAAGCTGCTGGACGCCGTAGTGTCCATGAAAGTCTGATGCGCATTGCAGCTCACGCCTGGAGGAGGAGAAGCCCTCCAAAGCTGCGGTATATTTGATGCCGCCCTGAACATTGTGCGAGCTTACCTCACACTGCGTCACCCAAAAGAGCTCATTGTCGAACTCCACCACGTTGTCCTTAAGCTGAAGTTCCGAAGCTCCATTCTGCGACTGATCCGGCCCATTCTGGCTTCGGCCAGTTTCCACTAGCTTTGAGACAACTAAGCCTGCAGGGCCATGCTGTGCATCTAGCAAGATGCGAGGGCCCCTGCACTGAAGGACGAAACTGCCTCAGCCATGACGTTGGCTTGCATTGTTTGGTAGTACTTGCCTGCATCGTTGTAGGCGTTGTCCACCTCCTGGAAGACCGGCAAGACACCCCTCCTCCTTGCTCTCCCCAAAACGCTGCAAAAATGTGTAGCGGAGATCTGGTAGCTCGCTGCGGGCAGCAGGGACGGCTTGGAAGGGGCTGGCCCTTCTCACCCCTGGCGAGCGGAACATCGCCTGTCAGCAGAAAACAACTGAGCACACCCTCTGTTGCCCCTCAGCAAGTTGCCAGGCCTTCTTCGACAGGAGAACGGCGGCAATAGTTTGAAGGACTAAACGGCGGCTGCACAAGCGAGCTGTTTGTTTTTCAAGGATTCTGTAGTGCAAGTCCTTCGTGCCTTCCATCAAGACATGAGCATGCGGAACTTTGAGTGGATCTTGACACGCTTGGAAATGGAAAGCCGCTCCAGCCAGCACAGCAGGGTTCACCTCATAACTTCATATCATTGCCCTCCTGAAAGCACCCAGAGATAAGACATTTTTTTTTACGTCGTACTGACAAATCTACAACACAGGAAGTTATGTGTTGCCACTCACCAATTACTTTCGTAGAAGGCTACTTCGTGGGATTTTACAGAGGCCTTCAGGAGCTCCCACACTAAGCTGAATGTGAGTGAAGTGGGCCGCTGAGCCTTCGCGAATGTAAAGTTAAGGATAGGAGCTTGGGCACTATAACCCCTATAATCCCTATATGATCCCCTGTATAACCCAATAAATGATACAGTAGTTTCCATTTTCTTTTCCACTATCCCAACCCCCAAGCAAAACTAGAAAATGCGTCAAAGGCCTTGAGCTTGCTCGAGGGCCACGGGGCAGATGTGCTAGCTGGCACCTGCATGCAAACAGCGGCATCTGTTATAATAGTAGCAGTATAATTGAAATAGTAATGGTAGCTGATAGTATTCCGGCTGTGCCTGTTGCCCGACACCTAAACGCAACATTTTAGTTTACCATCTGGCATGAGAGCTCCACGCACCTTGGATTTTCATAAATGCTCAAAGTTGTCTTCTGAAAATGAGTTTGCAACTGCGCAACACAAAAAGAACACAAAACTGGATGAAGCGAAGCACTTGCATTTACCTGCTTCTTCTCACACTCTTCTGCTTGCTGTTGCTTTGAAGGTATTTTGATACCTTGCTCCCCACGTGTGGGGTGTACCGCAAGGCATTTCCCAAGAAGAGGGATGATGCACACAGCTCCCTGGCCTTCTTGCGCGCATCGCAGGCTCGTTCAGGAGCTTCAGGCAGGTCTTCTGCCCAAGCCTTACATGCCTCCGCATGAAGATCTCACCAAGACCAAGGATAACATGGCGGCTTCGAACTTGAAGAATTGCAGCCCTCCCCACAGGGCCTGCGAGCTTGGCAGCCGGTTGCGGCTGTAATTTGGCAAACTTCGATGTACAACCTTTGGCAGAACATTGCAAAGCTGCATGCTCCAGCGAAGCTATTATAGATAGCAATCAGAGACATTGAGAGTGCGACAGCTCTCCGAGCTGCTCTCGGCGAAATGCTTGATGCTGTGCTAGCCACAGACCTCGCGATTCTGTGTAGTCTGCCCTCCCACCTCTTCCCTTGGTGTTTCCTGGAGTCCCGTGTCTTTAACCCAAACCTATAGCCATACGGTAAGCCTGGGGAATCTACAGCCCTCAAATACAAATGAAAACACGATTTAGGCAGCCCTCTGTGAGCCGGCCACAGCAATTGAGGAGGCGCACGCCAGTACGCAGGGATGGATAGATGACTTGAATAGCCAGCTACATTCGTTGCAATGCGCCCATCGAAGTGATTACCTGGCTATCCATGGCTGTTCAACTGCTATGGAATCTGGCCGTGCCCTGGAGCGCTCGAGCAAACAGTAAGATCTCCCTGTTGCGGAATTTCTGGTCCCGACTTGGCCAGAGAGCCTGGCACGTTCTGGAAACGCTGGCAAATTGCAACGTATTCGTACATTGAGCTGGTCTGAAAGGGCGCTTGATTCAGTCTTCCATCCCACAGCCAGGAAGCAACTGTGGCCTCAGAGCTAGAATACGTACGAGACGGCATGCTGCTTTTGCTTGCATTCGCGCATAAGATACCGCATGGCAGCCAACAACGGGAGCGTTCAAAATTTTGGGCATTCCGCACAATCGATTTGGTGGACTTCGCCACGGTCTGTTGTGAAACTCGACCTTCGAACCGCAACACTCGCCGTGCTTCAAGCGAAGAGCCCGCCCAATCGGTTCAAGGCCTCAATTTTCTGTGACAAGCTCCGCTCGTGTCTTGCGTGTCCAGTTTCGAGGCTGGAGCCTTCTTTTCCAGGTCTGCTAAGTCATCCATGCTCGCAATCTTGGACACGGGAGGAGGCAGAGCCTGACAACAGATGCGAAGGACCATGAATCCGACATCCTAGACTGCCAGACCATGGGGTGCCTTTCTCTTTGGCTTCACGTCGTCTGCCTGCTCCGGCCGCTCTCGCTGAGCTGGCCGAGCGGGCGAGGGAGGCGGGCTGCCTGGAGACTCGGAGCCTGGGCTCAAGGAACCAGCAAGGCCTTTTACAGGCCAAGTTCAGTTCCAGCATCTGCACATTTTGCGTCCCATAAATGTTTAAGGTAGACAGCTTCGTCAAATTGTGGCATGTCAAGAGAGCTGCATACCTGAAATCGTTTGACTGGCTGAGGGCGCTTCTCAAATCTTCCTGCTGCGCGCCCTTTGCTGCGCGCTCTTTGCGGCGCTTGGTCTGGTGGCGCTTCTGAAGGCGCGAACGGCTCAAGGCCGCGTCAGATGAATCTCGCGTTGCCTCAGCCCAACTCCACAGAGGCGAACGTCGCTTACACTACAGCCTATGTCGCACAATCTTGGGCTGGCACAAGTTCGTCCTGTACTCGCTTCAGGAAGCTGGCTCTATCTCCTGAATTTACAAAATACATCCCAAGCCCAGAGCAGCTAGACAACCACCGCAGGCCTCCTTCATCTGGCACATTAGCTACCGTACGCATCTCGTCTGCCACCCTAAGCACACAAAGCATGAGCTGCCCATCAGATCTTGTAAAGAAGGCGACCAGCCGAGTCTGCAGCTGAGCCAGCTCAGAGGCTTGTGCTCCATGCTTTGTGAAGAAAACGTGCTGGCCACTTGCCTTTGCCCACTCACAAGACTCTACTGCAGTTCCAGCCGAGGTCGGAATTGGCTAGGTTCTGGACCTGCACCGCCGATCCATCTTTGCGGATCTTCAACCGCTTCTTGCTAGGCGGGAGCACTTCAGTGCGTGATTCTGAGCCGTGTTCTGCTTGTCGCCCCTCAACTAGCTGCAAGAAGTCCTCCTCAGTTGGTGTTGCCTCTGCGACGGATTCGCGACTCGCTTTGCTGGCTGCCGCAATCCTCCGTTGTCGGCGCTCCCACTTCCCGATCTTCTTCTTCGAGCTGTCTTGCTGGCTCAGCTCCAGTTCCTCCTCCTCTTCCTTTTTTTTTGCAAAGACACAACAAGCCTCCTGCTAGTTGACACATGCTAAGGTAGGTCCCGTCAAATTACCAAATGAAATCGCCCATTGCCTCATCTTTGTGGCTCCGCATCTTCTCCTAGCACGATTCGATATGCTTACTGATTCATCTGCAGATTGAGGCAGTGCGCAGCGACTTGGCCTAAGCTTAGCGTGACAACAACTCACAGGGTCTCTGCCGTGTAATTTTGCGTTTGCACGCGATTGAAACAAGTTAAGCGCAGCTGTGCGGAGGGCCTTCTTCTTTTCTTTGATCTTTTCCTTGAGTCTCTGTAAAGCCGATTGATTTTTTCGCTTCTTCAGCTTATTGTGTTCTGTGTCCTCGTCTTTCGCCTGGGACGCTAGCGCTCTATATAGTAGAGTCAGCCGTGCCTGTCTATGCGCACAGCACCTCCCATTCTGCTCCGATGTCCGGCACGTCGGCCAAGCCCAAGGACTCCGCAAAAGCTTCCTTTGACAAGGCCTGGCAGCTGCTGAAGTCAGGCTTGCTCCGTAGCCACTATGCGAGATCGTGTGTGCTGCGTCCTGGATGTCAAAGACATCTTTGTCCTTCATCAGCCTGACCTGCAAGACAGTATTGGCCAACCAGCACTCTCTGGGTGTTTGAGGCAGGCGCTGAGCGGATGTAGGACGCAAACGCACGTTGAGCAAGGTGGCGAATGTCACCGGACTCTGCTAGCACAGAGGCCTCAGAGCACATGCTCCTTGCAGCTTCCAGCTTCGAAGTCAAGCTCGGCCGGAGCTAAACAAGACAAGGCCCGCTCCAGCTTCTGTTGGATAGAAACCACTTTGGATTGCTTCGCAGCGATCGCCTTCAAGCTCACGCGAGCCTGTGCAAGGCACTGAATGCACCGGCTGAATCATGCCTTGGACGTGCGACCTGGGTCAGTTTGTCCACGAACGGCTTCTCAGACGGCAACAAGAAGAGCGCTGACTTGCCAGTGCCTGCGAATAGTGCTGGCTTAGTTGGCTGCAGGTAAAAGACTTTACTGAAATACTTGAGGCAAAAGCTCTCGTATCGGGCCGTGCGACCAACCTGCGCAAAACGCACGCGCATACTCAGCGCAAAGACGCAACTCTGTAGCCAGCTTAAATGCAGTGAGCTTGGGGGTCGCGCACGGTGGATGTAGGAGTCCACGGTATCAGGGCAGTCTGCCTCCGGGTCTGTACAACCCAGTCGCTGACGACTGGATGCCCTGCAAAGTCGGCCTGCACGACCCAGTCAACCGCTGGAAAATCCACGCCTGGGCGAGCACTGGGCACGTTGCAAATGGCGCTTTTGACGTCGGCAAACGTGAAGTTTCCAAGACCAGCACCACGCGCAGCTATGTCAGTGCAAACTAAAGCCACTGCCCGCTCACCTTAAGTCACGACAAGTCACGCCATGGCGGTTTTGCTGAGCCAAGGGCGGAACGCTCCATGAATTGCTGGAAGATGAGCATCCGCTTGGTCAGACTTTGGCGCCCGTGCAGCTCCATCACTGCTGGGCCTGGTTTCAGCCTCATTTGTGCCGTTCGCTCAGGAGCAAGCCAATACATTGAATCAAGCAGCATCGAATGAGGGAATGCCGGGCCCGAAGGTCTACATGAGCAGGTGACCAAAAAGAGTGTAGAGGAGACTTTGGAGTGGAGGGGTCTGTGCCTCATGTAAAATTTATACCAGAAATGTTGGAAAATGTTGTGTCGCACGCTGGCGTCGTGACTGAACAGTGCTCCTTTCAGCTCGGTGCAGGTGTACCCTGAAGTGAACTCACACACGCCCCTTTGGCATGTCAAAGAATTCAAAACAAATCAAGAATCGGGTGTGCGAGCGAATTCCCACTCGGCAAGACATCGCTTCTCTCAAAACATTGCAAAGCATCAGAAGCTTCTTAGTTTCGCACTTCTTGAAGGCCTCGTACAGAAACCTTCGGCGTCAAATCAAGGCCATTGACAAAGTGTGACGCACTTAGCGCTGTGGCCCCTACCGGACCTGTTTGCAAGTCGACACAAACACAATGGTCTTCTTCTGTGAATGCGATCCTTGGCGTCCGAAGCAGCACGGAAGCTAAGGAGCAGTGAGTCTGCCATTCACCTGGGTTCCATTCTCCACACAAGCTGACTGCCGACAAACCCTGCATAACAACAATGCAGGACAACAACGCACGACGACGCGCACCAACCACATCAACAACAACAACAACAACAACAACCCCATCGAGGTGTGTCTTTGAGCTGGCCGCCTTTCTGCACACGCGGTTCGCACCTAGGTACCCCAGTAGTACCCTTTTACACTTTTTCATTTTGGGGTCTCCTTGTTAAAGCTGAATAGTAGGAAAAAGGGCACCCTTATTGTTATGGGGTTACTGGGAAACCTAGGCACATGAAGAGCCACCCGTTATTATTCGGCCGACAGTGCTCGGGTTGACCCTGTGCCTGGGGTTCTGGGTTTAACCCGGACCTCTGACTAATAAACCCCTTCCCCTTATAGGGATCATAATAGGGTTAATATTAAGGCGCTTAGAAGGAGGGTTTTGTTAATCACGGGTCTTCATTAGGGTTGAGGGGTTTAGGGCTGACCTGCTTTCGTGTGATGCTGCAACGCAGGTCACGAACACGGCCTAGAGCCTAGAGCTTGGGGTAGAATTTGGATGTTGCAACCCTAAACCCTAAACCCTAAATAACCTTGATAGAAGCCTTGATGGGTGATAGTAGGAGTTTGAGGTGGCTATGGGTTGAAAGTCTTCGTGCGGCACGCACCCCAAGATCTGTTAGGACTCCAGACAAGATACTGCAATTAGTGCTGATCCACCCCACTAGTTGAGTATTGTTGCGACTCTTTCTACTAGTATTGCTATCATTCGCATTGTTATTCTATTACTCTGACTACTATTGCTATGACTTAGGTGGACCCCCCACCCAGTAATAGTGACTATAGGGGATAATCGGGGTTATTTTAGGATCCACTTATATTCCTATTGTACCACTATTACAGGGTGGGGGGTCCTCCTAAGCTATGACTATCCCGTAAGTCTGGACAGGTGCAGCGGCTGGTTTGCGCTTTGCCTGTCGGGTTGGAGCTACAGCCTTGCCCAAGTATCTGGGTTGCTGTTAAGGAACTTAAATTAAGTTACTACATTGGGGAAACCCTATTATTTGCTATATATATACCCAATATGGTAACTTAATTTAAGTTCCTTAACAGCAACCCAGGTATCTGGCTACGACCTTGTGGTTGTAAATCTGGTGGGATTGAGCCTTTCTGGCTTGATTTTCTTCGCGATTGCACATCTTTGCCGAAAGTACTGTCGGGACGTGACGACCATGTGCCACCAGGTCGCCAATTTCCGAGTGGCAGCTGCGAAGAGCTACTGCTGTGCTTCTGAGCACAGGATTGCTGGCAGCCAGGAGTCCATGATGCTCGGGCACCACCATCCATTGGGACGAAATGTTCGTGAAGGGGCTGCGGGGCCATATGAGCTACAGTCTAAACTCCTTAAAGGGGGGTTCTATAAGGGATTATATAGGGGAGTATTATAGGGGTTACTAAGGGGGAAGCTAGGAGTTTGGACTATGGCTCATATACTGCCCAGGAATATCATGCAGTTACTATACGGGGCCTCAAGATTGAAGGGTAAATTCGAGCCGCAAGGATACAGCATGATTTGATGTGGTGAATCAAGTGCAGGACTATGCTGTCGTCACAGCCTTAGCCCTAAACCCTAAACCCTGCAACCTACCGTGCCTAAAGTCCTCAACACAGCAAGGATCTGCGACAGGGAAGTTGTGCAACGGTGCATTGGCAAGTGGTTTGGCAGCGCCGAAGCCTTTGAACGACGAGTCCATTCTGAGGCCGAAGTGCCCCGAAATAGGAGGTTTAAGGTTTAGGGTTTAGAGGGCCCTTATACAGGGAGTATACTTAGAAAGCCAGTTAGCCATGATTATAAGCAACTTTCCACTCATTTCCTACTACTTTGGGCCAAGGTAGCCCATTATTATGGATAACTAGGATTTCTAGGTACTATGTAAGGAGAAAGTAAGGAACCCGAGTGTTGGAAAATGCTCTCCAAAATTAGTTGCGCACCACGTGCGGGCAGCTTTCAAAGATTTGGTCCCATGTTCGGTCATGTGTAGCATTAAAGAGCACATGGCAGCAAGCGATGCTGCTCTTTGAAGAACTTACGGAACTGTTGGGGACTGTTGTTCAGGGGTGTTGATTACCAGGTGCTCAGGGCAAATTGAGTAGTATTTAATTTGGGGA
>CAJNIZ010003025.1:24027-46333 GCA_905231905.1 Symbiodinium pilosum | reverse complement strand
ACGACGCGCACCAACCACATCAACAACAACAACAACAACAACAACAACAACAACCACGACGACGACGACGACGACGACGACGACGACGACGACGACGACGACGACGACGACAACGACAACCACAACAACAACGACAACGACCACCACAACAACAACAACAACAACAACAACAACAACAACAACAACAGCCGCAGCAGCAGCAGCAGCAAACACTGCGGCCCAAAAAGTCCGCCGATTCACAGCACCACATCATCTCACATGCCACGCCATACTGGCCAGAACCTTGGCTAAGACTGCCCATGTATTTCGTTGGAACATCTCAGCCAAGGTCGGAGGAATGAAAAGAGTGTGTCGACCTTCTTCTCCAAGGGAACAACCATGTAGATCTGCCTGCTCGGAGTTGTCTGTCCCCTCGCCAACTAGTGCTGCCCTCTCACCGGATCTCACTGAGAATCACGCTTCAGAGTTTCAGGAGTTCGACTTTTCGCATTGTGGTGCACCGAGACCACCTACTTGCATCAAACCGAGAATATTTGTGAGGCAGCAGCGCAGCTCTGATACTTCTGGGCGATTGTGGGCGATTGTGGACGAATAGAGTCGCGATGACGTCGGATGTATGCTTTCTGCACCCTTTTGGCTTCCTTACTGTGCAATATGGTGCACCAATCTATCTAATCAAGTGAAATGAGGGCAGTACTGTAAGATGAAAGAGGCTGTGCATCAGCTCTACAGCACAGCGCATGTCCCAATGAGTCATGAAAGCTGCCTCTGGCGATCGCAATGCAGCCCTCCCCAGCTTGTGCACGCTGCTGTGCAAAGTGGCTGAGAATAGCAGCCTGTATGCTGCCCCAGTCCGCAGTTCAAGCCAGCAAGCGTCCTTTAGTCACACAAGCTCGGCGCGTCACGTCTGGCGCTGTGTGGGCAAGTGCCCCAGTATGTTGTGGATCGTCTCCTTTCTTACAGCCCGCTGGGGATGCTTGGGCGCATGCGCATACTTGTTTCCAGTTCTGCCTGGAAGCCGAAGTCTAGAATCCGATCGGCTTCATCTATGACCTGATGGGAATATCGCACCGTCTCCGCTTGAACAGGGTCAATGCAACGCACATTGCGGGTCAACATTAACATTGGTCAGGATGACCAGCATCAGCAACGCAGACGAATCGAAACCAGGTGACTCATCCAAGTGCTGAAGAAGCCTGCTGCAAACCCTAGGAGTGCTCAGCTGCTGCTGCTCTCCTGAATGCTTGCAAGAGCTGCCTTCCTGGTGTCGCCACCAGTACGCTCATGTTTGAAACTGCCTGCTGTTCCTCGCAGATAGGGCGAACCGTTAGGTTGCGTTTCAACTGATCCGGAGCACCTCTGAAAGCGAACGGCCACCAACGATACAGCCCGCTGAGATCTCGTGCTCCTGGCCTACGTTGATGAGGACCTTGTGTAACTTTCAAGCTGCTGCAGGTTACATCTCAAAGTTCCTCTCGGCTGAAGAACCCAGAACGGCAAGGCTCGCGTCAGCTGGAACCCTATTTCTCAACATGGCCCGAGATTTCATGCCAAGGCCAGGTCCTGATATATTTGGTATGCAAGCTCCCGTGTTGGAGAGACCTGATCTCTGGTAGCGCGGCAAAGGTAGCAACATCAACATGCAGCCATGGCCCGGACAATCACAGCTCCGAGACCATCCATCTTGGACCAATTCTGCCTGAATCGGCTCAGATCATTCACCACTCAGAAAATGCAGCGCAAGACCTGCAAAAATGCGCAATGATGTGCAGCTGCAAAGAAATGACTGCGCCTGTATAGGCACTCAACGGTCGGCACGAGAAATGCCAACGTTTTGCCGGAGCCCGTACGGGCTTCGCCTAATATGTCTCGGCCTGGTTCCACAAAAAAAGCTGCTAATTGTCTGTTGAACTGTAAGGAATAGCATCGCTCTTCACGGTCTGAGTCGGTCGCTGAGCATCAAGGCTACAAAACCACGCAGTTTGGATTCATACTGCTTGCTACCTCTGCACATAGGCCAAATGCCAGAATTGCTTCCAGGGGCCCGGCCAAAAAGTGCAAGAGGAATGGCTCCACTTTGAATTTCTGTCATCTTCGTGTACTTTGAGGCCTGCGAGCTGATAGGCAAATGCTGACTTGTTTGATCACTTGCGGCAGCGGCAGGCCTCCAAGCCACGAAGCGTGCGCTGGGAGATGGGCAAGTCGCGGAAGAGGCGGCCGGTGAGGGCTGGCCCCTGTCGCTACGTAGCACTTTGGACTGCAAAGAGGTCTGATGGCTACTTCCTCCGCTGCGCCTGTCCCGTTTTTGCAGCACTCTTGCTCGCGGCATTAATGCGGGAGCCACACTCCGAACGAATTCGCGCTTGAAGAGATCTGATCTCATCGTCCTGCAAGCTGCTGCACCAAAACAATTGGACACGTTCTGAGACAAGACCAGGACACAGAGCATACTTGAATCTTTGGCCCTCATGCTGCCGCGTCGGACATTGCATACCCAACCACTTGCACATGACACGCCTCGCTTGAGCGTCCGCCAAGCTTCTTGCGCTGGACCTGCCACGCAAGCGTATTCTGTTTGAAACGCGTGCCGGCCAAGTTGTGCCTTGCGGGTGGACTTGACATTGCCATTGCCGACTCTAGGTGCCATGCAGGGATCCCAACACGTTAGTCTTGCACGCGGCAACTAGACTCGGATAGCTGTAAGAATTCGAGATACCGAGAACCGGTCGAATTTCAGTACTAGGACCCCTACAAGCTGCTGCGAGGGAAACTCTCAAGACTCATGAAGCCTCACGGCCTAGATGATCCTAGATGGTAGCATCACTTCAGACAGCATCAAAACAATCATTTAGCATCTTGTATTAAGCTAGCAGCTAGGAAGAAGAGAGCTTCCTGCAAATGGCGTACGCCTACTCTGGATCTGTATCTCACGACAAAAAAGAGCCTTCAGCCTGCATCACTTGCTGGATCGGGATGGATGAGCTCGGACCGACGCAACTTTGGACTTTGATCAAGGTGCCCGTTTTGTTAAGCAAGAGATGAACTGTCAAGCGAATCAATTGTCTCGGTCTTAGCCTGCCTTTTGGCTCAGGCTCTACAATGTGCTGCTGCCCTGCCTCCACGCTGGAAGAGATGCAGAAAAAAAGCCTGTTTTCTGAAACCTTTGGCTCTTTCAGCGTGGGCCCACAGGACAACATCAAAAATGGAAAATGGTCTCTTCATACGCAATTGATTGTTGAAACTTCGTAACTGAGTGCCTGGTGTGCCAACAATCTGATGAAATGCGCCATGCATGTCAATGTGTTGCTGGGACAACCAGGGTCCACAATCGTAGAAGTCACATTGGGCTCCTTCTGCATGACCTGCAGTGCGGCGGGGCAACTGTTTCCATCGATACAGTACCCCCCCCAATCCCTCTGGGTTGGCTGCAGCATTGCCGAGCACGGTGATGGGAATCTCCGAGCCTTTCCGCTTTGGCTGCCGCGCCTCCAAGTCTTTAAAGGGTAGCTGAGCAGATATCAAGACAAGCCAATGAGCAGGCATGAAATCCACGTTCTATCAAACAGCTTACCTGAAATTATCACTCTTGATCCATGCATTAAGTGGGATGCTGGGAGCTTCGACCGCAAAGCAAGCTTTAAGAAAGTGTCTGCACTGCCCGCTTCATGCTCGGCCTGTTTGCGGCCTGTCCGCATCGCGGATGCAATGAAGATGCTTTAAGCCAAATGTCGCGGAGCAATCTTTAGGAAGCAGTCGCAACATGGCAATCGTAACGCAGTGCCTGCTGGCTGCGACGACAGCTGGACTACCAAATCGGACTTTTAACATGCAAGCTGAATTGCTTTCTTTTGCTATTTACTGTCTCTGCTCCACGGCTGTTTCACTGCAACTGGAGCACCGACAGCGGCCTACTCTGCCAGTCGCAGATCGCAGACCATCCACAACCTAAGATCTCTAAGCTTTTTCTTGGCCACCCTGCTGCCGCAGCACTGTTCCAATGCAAGCTGTGGACCTGTGCATCACTTCACATCGAAGCCCTCTGCACGCAAGCATTGCTTGTGCGCTTCGATGAAGGCTTTGCACTTGTCTTCGCCGTTCATGGTAATGCACTCGTCCCGAGCGGCCTCATGAGATGGTTACACATGCAATCATGCTTTGCAACAGAACATGTGCTAGCTGTGCTAGCTGTGCTAGTCCTAGTGCTGTCTTGGCATGTGCACGGGGACTTTCGATCGGGCCAGCCCAATAGCCTGCGGAGTATGATCAAGAGCTTCGAGGACAGGGTGGTGGGAAGAAAGCGTCAACAGCCGCATGAAAAATGTCCGCTCCTGATGACCCACGGGGGAGAAAAGAGGACCAATGATGCTTCGCGACTTAGCACATACCGAAACCTGTAAGCAACGAAACGGAGAGCCAATGATGCTGCTGACGCTTGCCCGCCTCCCCTCACCGTCCTGCTTAGATCACACCCTTCAGCGGCTAAGCCACAATGATGCTGAGGATGCTGGCCCAGGGGCCCTCCATCTGGCCTAAGACCTCCAAATTTTCCCCAACAACACTCGATGTCTTCCAGCTTGCTTTCCGTCATCCTTTGATGACTCTGATGGAAGCTGGCACCACAAGCTTCTGGCCTTTCCCGCCCTGGAATTCCCACTGCTGCTTTGGCCCTTTTTGATATGATACACATGATATCGACTTCGAGAATGGTGTTCAGGGACGCCTGCGTAAGCTGACAAAACCGGGTGCAAAATGTTTGAAGATGCTCGTCTGTTTGTCATGCCTAGCTCACTAATCATGCACCATGCCATCATTTCCCGAGAAGGTCAAACTCAAGTACTAGTGTAACAGCCAGCTCCTTCGTCTCCGGGCATGCGCAGCACATCTTCATTGTTGGCTTTTTGGCGACCGGCGGAGCCTGATCAGTGGGGATTGAGGAAGACACATTGATGGTGACCAGGTATTCATGCCAGGTGAGCAGCCTCTGCCGCTTTGGAACCGGACGACCCCATGCGTACTGCTGATGGCCCTACAAAGGCGAAAATTGACCTACATGACCATACCACTGCCTTCCTTGGGCCTCGAAAATCCGAAGTGCAGGCATTGTCACGACTTTTGGCAGGTGAACAAGCTCACAAATCGTGTTCGGGCACGTCCACAGGTTAAGTTTCGTGCAGGAACATGTACAACCCCTGCTCACCGTCATGGTCGTCAAAGGAGGGGCTGGAAGCCGCAGTATTACTTGCACTGGTGCTTTTGCATGTTTTCCTGCGTCCTCGCGTGTTGCATAGCTGCCTTTGCCAAAGCACGACGGTTGCGAGCCTGTTAGATGCTCCTACTGTTCCATCATAAGATCCCTTTCGTAGCGCCATCTGCATGCTTTGAGGCAGCTCGTTCGAGCGAGCGCCCGACACCACCTGAAATTCACGTGTGGATAAACTCAGTTGCTACCCGACCGCTGACCTTCGCGAGCCGTGCGGAGACCGCAGGTGCAATGGGATGCATGTCAATGTTGTTCCGCGAATGGATTAAGGTCATGTCCACTCCCTCTGAACTTGGTCGATTGCGGCCACAACGCGCGCTGGTTGGCCCTTGTGGCGGACGAGGGAAGCTGAATGAAGCAAGAGGCCAGGACTTGCAAATGCGCAGCCTGCAGAATTACATCTTACCTTAAAGTTTTAGAGTCCTCGAGCAACCTATCCAACCTGACCCCAGGGCTTGCTTCTTTCGGAGCCTTTGAGGTTTCCATGCCCGCTATACCATATAAGAAGAACTCTTGCAGTTTCTGCTTTCCCACTTTGCTGCTCAACCTTTGGCAACAAGCAGTGACCTTTGGGATCCTTTGGGGTTTCCAATGGTTTGCACCATCTGCGCATGTTTGAACATGCGGGCATGCCGCAATCGACTTGCGCGCCGAAAACATGCCGCGTTGTGCAACTGAAGTACGGATCTTTGGGAGTGTCGAATCTGTCCATGGTAACAAAACAAGCTCTCCAACATTGTTTGCATCTACTCCTCAGATCTCCTCAGAGCACGGGGCATATGTTGGTAGCTGGCAGAAGCTGCCTTGGATCAAAAGAACCAGCGTCTTAGCCTTTACCCTTATCCAAAAACCAGCAGGTCAAATCGAACATGCATCGGCAGATAGGAGCACAGCTATGCTCTCAAGAGATAGGAATAGTTGTGAGCTGCCATGCTTTGGTGTGTTTGCCTTTTTTTGTTCCGCCACATCTGCAATGTTTCATTTTTCGGTAGCTCTGCGGCCATCTTGACCTGCACAAGATCCAAAGGGAGCCAACACCACCAGCCGCAGACAATTGGCCATTCCTGCCTGCGCTATCACGGCCAGCCATCATGTTTACCTGCATCGACATGGCAAGAGGCCAAACTGCTAATCTGGGAGTGTAGCCGGCCTCGGAGCCAGCAAGCTACAATCGTCGATCCTCGCAATCTAGTACAGCAGCCCATCTTCTTGTGAGGACTCGGGGCTGTCATTGAGCTCCCACGCATCCTCCAGCAAAGAATCTCTTCGAAAGCACCGCCAACGCTCACAGAAGGAACAGCGAAGTGACATCGTCTGTGCCTCAAACCCTGGAGCTCCCAGGCTGAAAGGAACATCCTCTGCTACGTATTCGGATTCGTCTGCGAAATCGTCTTCGGCAAATTCATCTTCGGCGAAATCGTCCGCCTCGTCGAACTCCTCATGTTCTGTAAATCTTAATTAGCTTGGGAAGATACGGCTTGTGGCAAGGGTTGCAGTCAATCACAGTCCTCCTCTTCTAAAAAGTTGGAAGCAAGGTCTATGCTGGTGTCCTGTTTACTCCACAACCAATTCGGAAGCAAGGCAACGATGCCATGCGCAACGAACCAAGAAGCCAACAAAGTCAGCATGTCCTCAGTGGAGAATTCGTTGTCTTCTCTGAATTCCTCAAAGATCTCGCGCTCAGTCCTGGCGAGAATTGCTGGACACGGATACGTTTGTCTTTCAGAAGCTCCACAAGATTTGGAATCCGCTTAGTCCTTGCAACCCAACTGTCTGTTTCTTCATCTGGCTCTGCTGCTTCCTCGAGCCACTCGTCCACGTGCGGCACATAAGGACTCCAATGTGCCTGGGACTGATCAGCGCTGCTTGCAGAGGGCGTGAAAAACTTCTGCAACTGGAACTGACATGATCCTTGGCTCCACGCTTTTTCTGCTTCTGACTTTTCGCGGTCCCGCTGCTGTTCCAGCGTCATGCCTTCATCGCCAAATCTATACCAGCTCTGGTATGTTAAATATACAGAGCCATTCCTGAGTTTTGGGCGTTCTTCCTTTTCGTCCAGGCCTTTGACAAAGTTTGCACCAGTCATCCTGGCTGCCCGCACCTGATCCATGTCACTGCTGCTGGACAGGCAAAGCATGAAACTGCACCCAAGCCTTGTCAGCCATTTTGACAGAGGGCGGCCTGTTTCCCACTAATGTGATCTGCCGCTGGTACTTGATCTGTCAGGGCGCGCGCACAAAATTGTCACAAGTTATGAGGCCACTTTCATATATCTAGTCATTGGACATTAGACTAACCATGCATACCAATTGCAAAAGCACACTCAAGAGGCAGCGCGCCACACCTTCTCAACCCACAGCTCAAGCTGGGCGCCGCGGGTAAATGCTGTCCAAGCGTACTTGTGAAGTCTGTCCCACTTGTAGAAACCATACCTCAATCAATCAAGCAGTCAGTTGCCAAGTCACTCGGTAGTCATGGTGCAAGATAGCCCAGGTGGCTGACTCGTTTCTCTCTCTTGGATGTTCTCGCACATGAAGCCGCGCCAAGCAGTCGCAGCCAATGTCGACCAGGGCCCATTTGTCCCAAACTCGGCGCACGATGCCAGTCACCTGTATGGTTGGAGAGTGACACTTGTCTTTGCAGTACTGCAGCCGTTCGCCTTCATCCCTTCCTCGATGTCATGAATGCTGTAGGGTCTGGGCTTGCCCATGAACAGCTCAGGCAAGTCCTCGCAAACTGCAGGTGCTGTGTACCACTTAGACTGGGATGCGAACGCAAATGTGAGGGTTGGCACTGATTCGCAAATGAGGGCATCTCCTCTTCGATTCGCATCGACACTCTCAGCAAACCGGTGGCCGGAACACATTCCACAACGCGCACTCGCACACTTTCCCCGAGGTGCAGAAAATTCATGATCTTGTCCTGGCATTTAGATCTTCATTTGAGGCATTCCAGTTCACGGGCTGGGTGTTCCACTGGCGTGCCTGGCGCACATAGCCACCGTCATCTTTGATTTGGCCCATGTGCAGGAAGCCGTCGATCCACTCGCCACTCTCGCTGTAAGCTCCCACATCTACCATGACTCCCTTGTCATGCGTGGCTGACACCCGTCCCTGTCAAGGGAGAACTGGCGACAGTTCAGATGCACTCGTCATGCATGCATGAAAGGGGCCTCCAACCACATGCCGGCACGCAGCTCGCTTATGTGGTATTGCCTGGCATGTCGAAACCGTTTAAAACTCCAGGGCCCCTGCCCTTCCCCGAAGCACATCCAAACACGCTTGACTGGCGGCTGCAAGCGGAAGCCACCAAGTTCAAGCTCCATCTTTTTGAAGTCTCGGAACTGCTGTGCCTGACAGCATTCATCACAGCGGCTGATATCCCTTCGAAGTGATGTGACCCGATGTGAAGCTAAGGCTGTTGCTATGACTTGCTCCTTCATTCTTGCTTGAGCTCGGCGTACCTGTGGTCACGAGCAAATGATGTGTTGCACCTTCAGGCCGGTGTGCGGAGTCAGAGCCTCTGTCCAAGATAGATCAGGATCTGGCGCGAGCTGCCGCTCCATGTACCTGGTTTGCGGCGATCGCAGGTTCTTGGAATACGCATTAGAGACACAGGAGTCATCCAGCGTGGTTTCATCAAAGTCTCCAAGTCACGCTTCCGAACGACACACTCAACCCAGGGTGCATCAGTTCCATCTCAATCATGTTTAACTTGAATTCCACCGCACTAGGTTGCATGCGTGCGAGACGCCTGGAGGTTTTGAGGTGGGTGAATGTGTTTATTTCCATGGTTTCGGCGCGATTTAGCCGAATATTGTGGTTTTTCAAGTTAGGCAAAACTATACGTTTCAGGACAACATTCCTGAGACAGGAGGCATGACCGTATGCTCTCGAAACACGAACGTTGTTATGGTTTGGGCATGGATGCACTGGTAACCGTATGTGCTCGAAACACGAAAGTTATTGTGGTTTGGGCATGGATGCACTGGTAACCGTATGCTCTCGAAACACAAACGTTGTTATGGTTTGTGCATGGATGCACTGGTAAAAGTATGCTCTCGAAACACGAACGTTATGATGGTTTGGGCGCGTGTCTAACCCTAATCAAAAACCAACGAAAGCGCCCTCCTTGCGTGCGTGCTACCAACTATTAGCCGCGATGTTTGTGGACAGCTTTCAATGTCCGAGAAGCATCTCGTCAGACAACTGCCACAGCGGCAATCGCCTGGCAGCTTTCTGCATTCTCCAGGGGAAACTTTATGAAGTGAAAGGCTGGGTCTGTGGCTTTGTAGCAACAACCTCCTTTTCCCTTACAAGGGGGAGCTGCCGCCGCCGCACCTCTCTGGACACAGACGCCGCTGGCCGCTGGCTAAGCAAAGCTAAGAAACTGAGCTCGGCCTGCAGACTTACGCGGCTGCGCCGTAGCAGTCTCTTGCACGAAGCCTGGGCTAGCGGGAAGCAAGAGTTGCTCTGAGGTTAACGATGCAGTTGAAGCCGAGCGACTCCCAGCACCGCCCCACCGAAGCCGCAAAGTGATAACCTGGTTCTCCATGGCTGATCATCTAGCCGAGAGCGTGGAACCAAATCCTGGAGGACACAATCTGAATCAAACAAATCCAAGAACTCTCTCCACGCTTTGGCCACTTGGCTGAATTTCCGCTCCTGACTCACTTGGCAGCTCTGGCCACAGGGCCTGGCGTAAGGCTGTGTAAGGCTCGCAGGCAGTGCTTTGCGAACTAAGCTAGTCTGAAAGGGCACGTGGTTCCACAAGCTTTCTCCTGAGTCCTTGACGTCGTTCGCAACAGCGGCGCTGCTGTTGGAAAAGCTTCCATCCTAAAGCCGGAAAGTAAGCCTGGCCACGAATGGCTGCGTATGCAAGGACCATGTCCGAATTTGAACATGTGCAAGATGGCATGTTGCATTCGTTCACATGATGCCGCACGGCTGCGAACATCTGAAGCATTTTGGGGCATTCCGCGCAGTCGATTTGGTGGACTTCGCCACGGTCTTTGGTGAAACTCGACTTTCGAACCGCAATACTCGACGTGTTCAAGCGGAACGCCATCCAATCAAGGCCTCGATTGTCTGTCACATGCGAAAGCTCTGCTCGTGCTTGCGTGTCCGGTTTCGAGGCTAGAGCTGTCTTCTCCAGGTCTGCTAGGGCATCCATGCTCGGAATCGGCAGGGATCCCAACATGTCAGTCACTAGTCTTGCACAAGGCAACCAGAATGTGACACACGTCTGGTTGTCAAGTAGGGAAGACCTGTCAAAGTTGAGCACTAAGAAACCTGCAAGCAGATGCAATATCAACTCTCAGCAACACATTGACATGAAGGCTCAAGAGACTGGACGAAAGCATCGCTTCCAACGGAACCAAACAATCATTCATCAAGCCAGCAGCTAGGAAGAAGAGAGCTTCCTGCAAATGGCGTACGCCTACTCTGGATCTGTATCTCACAACAACAAAGACTCATCAGCCTGCATCACTTGCTGGATCGGGATGGATGAGCTCGGACCCACGCAACTTTGGACTTTGATCGAGGTGCCCGTTTTGTTAAGCAAGAGATGAATTGCCAAGAGAATCAATCGTCTCGGTCTAAGCCTGCCTTTTGGCTCAGGCTCTACACAATGTGCTGCTGCCCTGCCTCCACGCTGGAAGAGATGCAGAAAAAAGCCTTTTCTGTGAAACCTTCGGCTCTTTCAACGCAGACGTACGGGACAACATCCCAAACGGAAAATGGTCTGTCAGGAACGCAATTGATTCCTGAGACTTCAAAACTTGTGTGCTTGACCGCACTAGCCTATGAGATGACACTCTTGCCAAGACTGCAAGGTCCAAAATTCACGCCCTTGTCGTTCGGTGCTCCATTTCTGGTACAGCGCATCTATGAGCATCAGTGCCTGAGACGAAGCAATCAAGGGCAGCTCTTGTCAAGCTAGATTGGGATTCGCTTCTACACAGAACGGACCATGGCCTGGCGTATGTTGACTATCAAGGTGGCTCCAGACTCTAAGGCTTTCCTGCAAGTTTCAAAGTACCACCAACAAAGACACCATTCGAGGTTCCACAGCGAGAGAAGGTCGCACCTTCGAAGGAAGTAACCGGCGGTGGCGCCACCAGAACTGGCAGAGACTACGGCTCTGAGTCGCGCGGAATGGCATTCAGTCTGATTCTCTGTAGCGCAACAGGCCAGGAGCACTCTCGCGAAGATGGTGTACACACAACTATTCGGACTGTCTGGTCCTGTCCATCTTCAGCATGGACCGGGAACGACTGCCTTTTCATCCCAGCAACGACACCGGTTCTTCCAAATGATTGTTAAGGAACCTGAAGGTCCACAGCCACAACAGCTAAACTTCTCAAGCATTGAATGGATGGAGGGTTGTGAAAACGTTTTTTGCAAGGAAGAGGCATGGACCTAGCGATGACGCTCTGTAGTACCAACGCCAGCTGAACAATTCTCGCCAGAATTGTTCAAAGGAAGCAGCTCTAAATCCTTTATAACCAAAACCGACCGCAGACTCGGATCCTGCAACCGCAACCCCCACCCTCAGCACAAGCCGCAGCAACTGGCACCGGCACCGGCACCAGCACCACCGCCGAACCTGATGTACACCAGTGGCCTGCAGGCCCCAAGACCCGGCGATACAAAAAGGAAGTTATGTGTTCATAATTTGATGACATGCGCCATGCATGACAATGTGTTGCTTGGACAACCCGTGTCCACAATCGCAGAAGTCACATTGGGCTTCTTCTGCGTGACCTGCAGCGCGGCGGGGCAACTGTTTCCATCGATACAGTACCCCCCAACCCTCTGGGTTGGCTGCAGCATTGCCGAGCACGGTGATGGGAATCTCGGAGCCCTTCCGCTTTGGCTGCTGCGCCTCCACATGTTTGAAGTTGAAGACTAGCTTAACGTAGAAGATATCAAGATAGCGCTGCCCGAAATCCACATGCTATCAAACAACTAACCCGAAATCACCCATCTGTGCACCCAAGATTCATGGATCAACTTGGATGCTGGGAGCTTTGACCGCAAAGCAAGCTGCAAGAAAGTGCCCGCCAAGTCGCCTGAATGAAAGACGCTGTCCCGCTAGTAGCGTACAGCCTTAAGGAGAGTCTGCGGAATGCCGGCGTGAGCTGTCAAGGCTTCTGACAGCAGCTTTCCGAGGGTGGAACTTGTATCCCATCTCGTCAAGCAAAGGCAAGTACTCGAGAATTGCCATCTTGTCCTCCTGCAACTCGTCAACAAACAAAGCTGCATTGCATCACAACCAAGTGACTGCGGGGTTCGCAGGAAAGCGCTTGCCACACATACGAGCCAGGACTAGCAGAGCATCTAAGGTCCTGTGGGCCCAAAGACAGAAGGAACCTGGCATGTGCAAGTCATTGAGATGGTTACAGACTCGATGACAGCCCGCTGTGCAACGGGTATCGTAGCATGCACCACAATGCTTGCCAGGTGTGCCCGCACGGATCGAACTTGATCTTGATGCCACTTGCAATTATGGACTTCAGGAAGGCCTCTACACAGGAGTTGAGTAGAGAGTGTGTGGTTGGAAGTCTGGAAGTTCTCAGGCAACTGTGTCAGCACCTCGTGCGCATCATGCCCGAAGCAGGCCACCTGCGAATCAAGTGTGTCAGAGATTGCCCGAGAACAGACAAGCGGAACTAGTGACCAAAGATGCGGCTCGCAGGCGCCTCGCCGGTGCTCTGCATCTCAACTCCCACACGAGGATCGGAGCCACTAAGACGTAGGAAGGAAAACATCGGCGCCTGAACGAAGGTTCTGATCCCTGCGCATTGCGTTCTGATCTCGGCAGGCATAAAGATGCCTTGCACGCGACAAAATCAAAGTCGTTCACGTGCACCTTTGTCGGTTTGACTTCCTGCACCACATTGTTCCCAGGCCACCGATTGAAAGTCACAAATCACGGCCAGACTATGCAATCTGCTACATCCGATATTCCTCTCCAACTTAGCAAGCTCGTGTGATCTGCTGTGGTACCGGATCTGTGTCCTGGCCCAGCATAACGCGAGTGGCCAGCTCAATAAAGTTGATGTTGAAGGTTTTCGACACAAACGGTACCTGCGAACGCGTTGGGATCTACAAGAAATGCTGCAAATGTCAGTCAGTCGGGGCGCTGTCCGCGACGCCCGGACGTTGCACTCGATGACTTTCACAGCTCGCATAGACCGGCTACCACCTTCCTGCATTCCGGCAAATTCAAGAAGGTGCAGCTTTTTGCCCACATGCCCCATCTCAGGCGGTTCTACGCAGAAACATAAGACACGCTGTTGACTGAACTGCTCCGCTGACTCGTGTACCTGTGACATGAACTGCACGTTGAAGGGGCCAGAAATGTTCAGGGCCTTGCACCTGAAGCGCGCGGAAGGTGTTCAATGGTAGAAGTGCATCGAAAGAAGCCGTGAGATTTCCGCCAGGCCACAGCTGTGCGGAGATCTGCATGACTCGCCGATGCGTTTCTAAATGGAGACGCTGCGAAGGCAGCAGCAATGTAGCATCTCCACTGTGTGTTCCAGCGTCCTACACACACGGGTTAAGACGGGTTGCGGCTGGTGACCAAGCTTTGCAAGATATGCCTGCCTCTACATGCTCGGAGATCGCGTAGTTGATGATCTCTCCCATGCAGCCAACGCCGTCAAACTCAATCTCCCTGGCTTTGGAAGCTCAACCTACTTCATGGTACTGTCCATCACATCTTCACATGAACCAGCCTGGCTCCCTCTATGTACTTGGAGATGACCACTGGGAACTCTTGTTCGACCTAAGACTGGCGGAGGGCAAGCCATGGCCAGGAAAGGCACACACAGCAGCCACCCATGAGCATTTTTTAGTCATGCAAGGACAGGCAGCTGATAGCACATATCGTGCGCGCAAGACAGGGCCAGGACTTGGACATGTTGGACGGTCCATGCAGACAAAAAAAGTTGATGGGATTGGCAGTGATGGTGACGACGGCGAGCCGAATCAAAGTGCATTGTCTAACAGGTACGGGCGTGACAACCATGATTGGCGGTGAGGGAACAAAAACTGATGATGGTGGTATTGTTGTTGATGATCATGATGCTGGGTGTTGTTGGTGTTGGTGTTAATGTTTGTCTTAATGTTTATGTTGGCGTTGGTGTGGGTGCAGATGTTGGAGTTGGTGTCAATGTCTGTGTGAATGCTAATGTTGGTGTTGGTATTAGTGTTGGTGCTGTTGTTGTTGCTGCTACTGCTGCTGTTGGTGGTGTTTTTTGGTGTTGGTGGCGGCGGCGGCGTTGGCGTTGGCGGTGGCGGTCTTGGTCTTTGGTACTTGTGGTTGTGGTGGTGGTGGCGACGGTGATGGCGATGACGACGTTTTTGCAACCGCCGTTGTCGGAGCAATCCTGCGCCAATGCGCCAGAACTTGCACGTGGAGTTTGGTGCCCATGTCACCGGAACGTGAAAGTCGCACCCGACAAAGATCCCCAACCCTGAACAGCAACCCTAGGTGTAGAATTTGTCATTTGTCGTCGTGCAGCAACCTAACAACAGTTTTGCGCACCAAAAAATGGCCAGCCAAACACACAACGCCTCCAGGTGCTTCCCAACAAGTTGTTGTCCAGTAAGCTGGACGAATAGGGCATAGGGGACTTGATGGGCCAAGCCTGCATCTTAATTAAAACACAGTTCCCAAGGGCTGTCTGCAGCTCAAGGGGCGGATTTGAGATCAAAACGGGGTACATGTTCCCACGCAGCACAAAGTCAGCTCATTTTATGCTGGATGTACGTGCGGGCAGGGGATTAAAAAAAAAAAAAAAAGTAACCTCAAACATAACCAAAAAATGAAAAACAAAAATACGTTGACAAAAGGCGGTGTTCAAACGGCTCGGCCCGTGCATGCAGCAGTGTAGGATAGTGTAGGGAGCAGCCCCTCACACCAGGAAGGCGTTGAAAAAATCCAGCATGTGTGTGCCCTGGATTAACGGGACGAGCCTCACTTCCTAGAAACGCTGAAGAGCCAGCTCATGCCTTGTACGTTGGGCAATGACACAATCGATGCCGATTCACACCGTGGAGAACTTGTTGAGTTTGGCCATGACAAATCTGCACTTTTCGACAATAAGCAGTGAAAACGACAGTTCTGCACTTCGCGGAAAGTACCAGAACGGGACTGTGGCAAGTGCGTGATCAGGACGCCAAATTGAGAGAACGCTCCATGCAGGAGCGAATCGCGCGCTAGAATTGTGCCAAGAGAGACGACGGTTCTGCACTTTACGAAGATGAGCCGTCCACAGTTCTGCACTTTGTAGTAAGCACGACCACGGGACTGTGGCGGCAGCGCGATCAGGATGTCAAAGCAAGGACTTTCTAGACCAGAACACAATTGGGAACTACCCGCCCAAGGACAGTGCTCGTTGCGAGCCGAAAATTGTGCCAGAGCGACGACAAGTCTGCCATTTAGGTACACAGGCCTCGCACATGGTGATCGAACATGCCAACATAATGATGACATGTTGTGCTGCCCGGGCCAACATCTTGGAAGACACCCGGCCTTGCAAGCAACCTTTGCAATCATTGTTTGCGACGTTAAGCTTGCACAAACAAAGAAAAGCAAAGAAAGAAAAACAAACAAAACGGGTGGGTTGCGGGCCCAACCAGCTTCATGCAGAGGAATTGGGAGGGGGCATTTGCAAACAATGACCAAATGTCCCGCTGATAGCGCCAACCTCTTGAAAAAGAAACGCTGTTGGCCGGGGGGGGGGAAGGGAAGGGGGCGGAGAACCCGTTTGCGAACAGAATGATGAGACAACATGTTTTCCAGACGAGACGCGTCAAGATACACGCAACCAGCATTTGGCAACATGATGATGGGGTGCTGCTCCTTGTTAGGCAAGCTTGAAAAAACACATACTTACAGGCAAACGTGGTCAACATGTTAATCGAACGATACCCTCTGAGAGGTATGCGCGGCTTGAAAACGCCGGGGCGTTGGGCGGGGCGGAGCAACCCGCCGTAACATAATGATCAAATGTCATGCGGATTGCAGGAGCACTTTGAAAAAGAAGGGGGTTGAGTACAACACACAGTACCTGAAGGCTACGAGCACAATAAGTTTACAGCTTCAGTAGGGCTTCAAACACGCCACTCTTTCAAATAGCGCGGGGTAAGGGTGGTCGCAGACCCCCGATTTGCAAAAATGGACGAAGATCGTTTGTCGCTCACACAGGTCCATACTGGTCCGCGCCTACCGCTCGTTAGCCCTGGAGACACAAAAACAAGTAGGGGGCTGACTGCTTCTTTCACGAGTGGCTGGAGTTCAGACGGTCGAGTCCAGACAGACCACAGCGGAACAGAGACCTGTGTTCTCACCTCCTCAGAAGACGAGGAGCACAACAAGCACACACTAGACTTTTGAGGGGGAGAAGTCCTACGTGCATGATCAAATATTGACGTACAGGGATACCCCGCAGAACGCAACTCAAGACAGAGCAGAAACAGACTGAAGCAGGTCCACGCCCGTGCTCAATCCGCATTGAGTGCAAAATTGACGCTGGAGGTCACAAAGATGACGAGTGACGAATAATCTGTGAAGTGCAGCATTTCCGTTGCCTGTGTAGCAAAAACAAGCTGGTTTAAACGTCACATTCGGACATGTACCTTCTTACACACCTCTGAGAGAATTTCTCGGTATTTCAGTTACATTACAAAACGGCGGGGGCGTACTCCAAACTGCTGCAGTCACATCAACATCGGTTGGCACGTGGAATCCCCAAGGAGCGGCGCCCGTCAACCAACACAGAAAGTCACCTGAATATGCTTCCCTCAAGTGAACGCTCCACATTTTAAAGAAAAGTTTAATAGCGAGGACGGAGCATCTTACGAATCCCAATGTAAACGCTAGTCACATCATATCCCCGCAATGGTTGTTAGCAGGTGTTGATGCAGCAGCTTGTGGGCAAGTTTCGCAGTGAAACGCGGTAATGTCATGATCGCTTGCGGTTGGATTTTTGAAGCTATGTTGAGTTCAAACCTTTTTCCTTGCCAATACCCCTTACCGATACCCTGCCGATACCCCTTCGTACAGAGAAAAATGGCTGGGTGGACCACTGACCATCGCATCCTCGTGTGCTTACTCAACATGGGACGCCCACATGACCTTGCATTCAATTTTGCAAACCCAGCACAGCAAGCAGGATCAGGCGCACGGCTTTCGGGTGGTTCTCAATTGATAGCGACGTTCCGTGTTTGTGTGCTGCACATGATGCCATACAAATGCCATGTGAACGCCTGCTACATCACGACCAGGCTTTCAATGATTCTAGCTTGATTGCTATTGATTCGAAAGATTTTCCGCTTGAATTCCCTTGTAAATCAGTAAGAACTACACCGTGGTTGTAAATAGACCTGAGAAGTTAACCCCCAGACCCCCTTCAAACGCTGTGTTGATATGACTTCTTTGGGAGCACTCGCCCTCTTAAGGCAAACATTAACACAACAGAGACGACTTCAACAGATTGGAGTAGGGGGCACCGCCTCATTTGCGAAACATGGGTGAAATCAGAACTTGCAGCTTCTTGCATGGCATTGATAGGATTTCTTGACCTTGCGCCTGCATGACAAGAATCTAGCGGGGAATAACGGGGGGGCTGGCGTGAGCGCAGCTCTACCCAGTTTGCAAGCATGGAACAGGATCAGGGCATGTAGTTTCTTAGATAATATTTCCTCTTTGTATGTAAAATGGCCGGTGGGTTGGGGGGGGTGCTCAGGCCCCCTCTCCATTTGCAAAACGCGGATGACGATCACAATTTAGCAGGGTGTTGGGGCCCCAGTTGGGGCCATCAGCAAGACCCGGACGCCGATCACAACATGTAGCCTCTTGCACACCTCTGATTACTTTTTTTGCACGAGCATCACGCATGACCAAGTACAGAACATGTAATTTCCTTCACCGCACATTTTTGTTAAAATCTATTGGTATCGCGCCTGGCTGGATACAAAATTGCGAGGTGTCCAGGGGGCCCCCCATCTGTGCAGCGTGGACGAAGATCAAAACATGTACCCTCGCGAGCAGCAAAACAAGCGGATGAGCCCGCCCGCGATCACAATAATATTTGCAGCTAGTTTGTCCACGCGGCGCCAAAAAATCATGTAGGACGAGAATCAAGAACCCCAAAAACAATTCAGTGCAAGCTTAACGCGAGTCGAGAGCAGGGTTCTTAGAGCCGATCAGCTGATCCCTGCCACAATTTTTTCTCTTCAGGCCTCAGAAAACCCAAAAAGCGACACGTCCCAAGTGAGTTCGTTGTTTCCTTCCTAAACGAGCTCCCACCCCCTTTTCATTGGATTTATTTACATTTACATTGGAAAAAATGAAAACACGCAGCTTTTTACACAGTTTTCACCGGCGCGCTGGCGTTACAAAACAGCAGCAGGTTTGGTGGGGGCACCCCGCCCCAGTTGCAAAACATGGCCGAAGATCAGGACATGCGCGATAAGATTTCGTAGCAACGCATTTGCATTACAATGCCGGGGTTTACATGTCTGTAGCCTTTCAACATTCTCAAACACGCTCACCTGTTTGCAGCCCTTTTCAAAATTCCAACTGCTGTCCTGTACCGGAATTGCAGCCAGCCTTACCATCGTCCAAACGCTGTTATTTCAAACGCTGTTATTTCAAGAAATATTACCCTTCCACGCGCGGCAAATGCATGCAATACTCATAGCCTTTCAAGAGCCCCAAATGCTGTACTTTGCAATACTTTTAGCTGCAAATTCGGTAATGCACATTATTTGTAGCCGTTCAAGAGCTCCAAATGCTGTAATTGTGTTCGTAGCCTTTGAAAACCCACAAATGCTGTTGTTTGCAGCACGCGTGGGACCAGGGCACCACAGGACCCTGAGGCCAGGGCCAACTGGACAAACCCAGCCTTGGCCAAACCTTTAAAAAAAATTGCTCATCCGACACCCCGAACATAAACACACTTCTGCTGCGAAAAACCTACGGCTATGTCACCCGACACGGCCACACCATGTCCGGGAGCTACACCCCCACCCCAAACCAATCCTAACCCCTACGCCACTCCGCACGCCACGCTATGTACTTACAGTACTTAGGACTTAGGCCAGTCGGGTACCCGACAGGGTTGTCAAGTGCAGGCTCACAACATCATGGCCGGAGCGAAAGCACACCATCAGGGCGCAGTGGCACGCAGGGACATCATGGGCGATGATGTAACAGCGGGGGTGGGAGTGGGATAATAATAGCAAAACATAGCAAACCAAGGTAGAACTGCAACTCATAACCAGTGGTTGTATTGTGGGAAAATTAAAGCATGCTGTAGTCATGTACCAGACATCAGTCCTGATCCCACCCTCCCTCAATGTCCCCGGCTCCGCGCCAAAATTAGGTTCCCCAGGGCCATGAAACCAATGCTACATTGCTTTCGTCCGATGCCACTACTGCCACAGCAAGACTAGGCTTTCAGTTCAAAGCTGCAGCTAGCATCTCAAGCGAACACGGGCAAACGGTTGAGACACAGGACCACAGCAGAGGTGCCGAGGAAGTTCTTCAGTTGCTCCTACGCGAGCGCATCAAGCAGAGCTGGAAACCGCAAGAACGCTTGACCCGGTCTTGCAGGGTCCTCGTTGTCGATGACACGCATTGCTGCACCAGACAGAACGTAGGACGGACGCACGAGCACGGGAAAGCCCACGCTATTGGCGAAGAAGAGCGCCTCCTGTGCAACATTGTCCGGCTGAGGCTGCCAGCAAGCAAAAAGCTTTGTCAGGAGCAACGAAGAGCAGCTGCTTCACAAGATGAACGTGAAACGGAAATTCAAGCTTAACTTGGAATGCTCTGCTCCTCCAGTTTGACGAACTCAGACCACTGAGGCTGGTCTATGTCAAGCTCATCACACATGCTGGAGAACTTCGACCGGTCCTGCTGGAATGGCATGCGTCGCGTGCACATGGGCAGGACAATGCAAAGGAGGATCCTCAGCACGATCGATGTTCTGTGCTGATGTCCCAAGTATTCTGATTCCCAGCTTGTCCAGCTTGGGCGCCAAATTGTTGGGCCTGCTGCGCAGATGTTGTGTGTGTTCAGGAGTCTCCGCAGTACCCTGCAACATGTGCAAAATTGTGATTTCAACAGGCAAGTACCACGTCTGGCCGCCGACTGACACAATGGTACCTATGCAAGGACATTTGCGATTCTGCCGGATGACAAAGTTTTCAGGTCCGCGCCATTTGGCTGCTCAAAATTGCAGATCTCGCTGACGGTCTCAAGCGTCAGCTCCTGGATGAAAGGCGGCTGAGATTAAACGTGCATTCTGGTAGTGGATACGGCGCTCCACAGATGATCGAGGCGTCCTCGAAGTACAAACGATCGCTTTCATCGTAGTCTGTGGAAACTGTTTCAGGGTTGCAGTTGATCACCTGGGGCTCAGTGCCACAGGGGCTGGCATGCAAAGGAACGTTGCAGGACTTCCTCAAAATCATTTGCACCAAGTCACCATGGCTCGATGTCCCGTCTCACGCAAGGTCCTGCATCAACCAGCTTTGACGCAGTGCCTGGTCTAGCATGTGTCCCGCTCTCCCAGAGCAGATCCTGACTGCGGAGACAGAGCCCCAGTCAAACTCCACTGACGCTCCGATGCGGTAGCAACCGGATCCCAGTACCTTGCGTGAGACATAGCGAGTTGTCGACTTAAACCTCATTAGACTCATTATCATTTGACCTTTGCTGATACCAACGCCTACATGATGCAAGCATGTGCAAACAAGCTCTTATGTTGAAACTGGTAAATTGATCTTTCACAATACAGCTCTTTTCGTGCCATCATATGGATCACGCCTTGTGGGGCTTTGAACTTCTTGCTAGCAATCATGACTTGCCCCAGCTAACAACAGGCAAGGGACGATAAAAGCTGCTTTGTCCTGCTTGTCTGCGCCCAGGTCAAGCGGAGGAGGTTGTTCCTTTAGTCACGCCCAGGGTTCTCTTCAGTACATTTACCTTCACCCCAACTTGCAGGCCTCCTTGGTTTGTACACTCTTCAGGAGAGGGCTCCACCCTCTCGCGACTGGAGATGATTGTGTTTTCGCGAGCTTTCGGCTCGGCAAGCCGAAGCCAGACTCCTGTGATGCCGGAGCTCACGGGGCATCACCCTAAACCCTAAACCCTAAACCGCCTCAGGGTTTAGGGTTTAGGTTTAAGCAATCTTGCAGTACGGCTTCCGAAAACCCACCTCGTCCAGCTTGCCTTTCCCAAATGCACTGTCGTACAATGAATCCTGGACAAGCGAATAGCATCTTTTTGTTTTATGCGCAATGCGTCCAGCCACTCGGACCTTGTGGGGCGCCAACGTCTCGCTTTTCAGCGGAGGCACATCATGCTGGTTGCCGCCGTAGGTGAGGTACAAATAGTTCCTGGCCAGGTCGCTACGGCATCAGGCAGCGCATGAGTCGGCAAAACCTGCAGGGTAGACGTTTTGGCAGGGAACTCTGCTGCCAACGTATCAACCTGCTTCACGCAAGGCCTCAGCTTATCCGCGGCTTCCTGTCTGCGCAAATGCCATGCTTCTGAGACCCTGGCCGGATACTCCAGGTATGGCGCAGCTTCATGATGGCTTCTTCTGTGTTGCCAACTGCTTTAGCAATTTGCCTCTCGCAGTGTTGGGATGTATCGCGGCTTGCTCACTCACACGTCTGTTCCATTTTTTGCCCCGTCCTGTCGCAGAAGCCAAGCTGCTTCACACGCCGCAGGAAATCTGGGCCGGCCTGGCAGTTCAAGTCTGCATGACAAATTGGGAAGTGCCATGCATAGCTTCCAGCACAAGATAGCATCACTTCGCCACCTTCTCCAAGGCACTGAGATTCGCCATACCTTCCATTCGCTTGCGGCCCTGATGCACCTGCAGAGCCAGCAGCACGTGGGGGCTGTTCTAAATTCCTTTTCCCGAAAACCCATCACTCGCCGCGCCTTTCGCGGAGCCTTCGCGGTCTTTCGCGCGCCAACTAAAACTTGGATTTTCGCAACCTGGTTTTCGTTTCA